>JBAMJV010004634.1:0-111369 GCA_037951105.1 Echinarachnius parma | reverse complement strand
TGCTGCTAAGCATGTGTCACGGTTGAATTCACCTCAAAACATGTGCATGTGGCTCTTGATTTGACATTATTCATGTATTCATCCAGGTGTGTTTATAGGGGGTTGAATAATTTTGCAACCTGCTTTTTGTGTGATTGTTGCAGTTTTAGATGGAAAATGAATTAAATTGTGACTTTTGCTCTGGTATTCAATTGTGATAAACCATCTGTTCACCACTTGAATGATTTAGTAATAGTCTGCAGTTGTAATGTCACTTATTTTGCCAGAATGTCCAAAGTGGGAGGGGGGTTGAATAATTTTGCATGCAACTGTACATGAACCCTTAATTCTACGCCGTTTTTACTTGTGTTTGGTGTTACTCGTACTTCTCATTTTTCTTTGGCGCGAGAGCGGGGGGTGAACCGAAGAACTGTGGCCCCCTGGGCCCCGGCGGCACGTCGACCGCCGTTGTCCCCCCCGCCCTTCCGCGTCAATAACGAACAAGTTTTATTATTGTGAGTGGAAAATGTTCGAAGCCAAGACCGGGGTCCCATTGCAGAAAGAGATCTATGATACAATCGATTGTAAGTTACGATTGATTGTAAGTCAGCAACTTTGCGTGTTTCAACCAATCAGATTCGTGCATCCAGAACACATGATCAGACTTACAATTAATTGTAACTTACAATCGATTGCTCTTTTGGTCCAATTTTTTGAAGTCTAAACCAGGTCCAGTCCCAAATTTTGGAAGCCAAGACCAGGGCCCCGTTGCAGAAAGAGATACAATCGATTATAAGTTGCAATTAATCGTAAGTCAGATCACGTGTTCTAGATGTGCAAATCTGATTGGTTGAAACGCGTAAATTTTCTGACTTACGATCAATCATAATTTACAAGCGATTGTATCTCTTTCTGCAATGGGGCCCTGGACTGGTCGAGACCACACAAGGGAGCAGAGCTTATAATGCTGTCGTCTTGTAGGGGAACAATGTGGGCCAGTACAGAAAAAGTTTGTCAAATTTTCATGCAAAAAAAAAAACTTAAATTCAGTAAAATCAATCATAACTGGCACTAAAAATGATACAAGGGCAAGTCCACGGTATATTTGTTCCCAAGGGGGTGAATTTTCATCTTCACCCAATTGAGTGAAACTTGATGTCATTTTAAAGCTAAGATATTGAATTTTAATAATTTGATCCTTGGGGCATGTTAGTTGCTGGCGTAGGGTGGTATCTGATCTGAAGACCGTTCGGATGCCATGGCTCTCTAGGCGGCGCCTGAGTTGTTGGGAGACCCCATCAATGTACGGCAAGACTGAAAGTCTTGTATTCCTTCTGATTCTTCGGTTCTGTTGTTCTCTTCTTGGTGTTATGTACAAAACGGCGTGGGTAACCGTTAAGACTCGGGGCATTGCGGACACGGGTCCGCTCTTTGCATGGCTGTTGTGGACTAGTCACAATGCGTGATGCTCTGTCAAATAGACATTTCACTAGACCTCTCTTCACCGATACGGGTTGGTGAGAGTCAAACGCTATGTACTGGTCTGTGTGGGTAGGCTTCCTGTAGACTGAGGTGGAGAGCCTATGGTTGTCGTGTCTGTGAACTAAAGTGTCCAAGAATGCTATCTTCCCTTCGCACTCCATCTCCGATGTGAACTGGATGGATGGTTGGCGGCTATTCATGTGTTTGAGCAGATAATCTGTCTCAGAGCTGGAGACTATGATGAAGGTATCATCTACGTATCTCTTCCAAACACGAGGAATGCAAGAGAGGGGACATTATGTCACTTGACAAAGTGTTGCAGCGGCACAGGAAACGTCGTGATCTTTTAGATTCCTTGTTGACCATACATTGCGAGACAAACGAATATCACTAGCGATATTATTTTCGATATTATATCCGCAATGAGTAATATATTTACTATTAAATGGAACTTATATGACGATTTTTGTAAAGAATGATTTATCATTTTGAAAATGAAATTTTGTACAATCAGTCATAAAATCAGCTTAAATCTAGGTATGCATTTGTTGACTTTAGATAGGCTGTTCTTTTCTCTCTGTTTGTAGTTCAAATTGTGTCCATTAGATTGTACCACTGTGTGCAGTAAATGGTCCTATCAGGACCATTTACAATACATTGTAGATGTGGTCGAGACCAAAAAAAAAATCGCCATTTTCGAGGCCGAGGCCAGGGTTCTTCACACTTTTTGAGACCGAGGCCAACGATTTTATGGTCGAGACCGCTAAAATTGGGTCTCGAGACCAGTAATAAATTGAAAACGGTGGTTCAAACCCCCCAACAGTCATTTTTTGGTCAAGGGGGGGGGGGGGGGGGGTTTAAACTAAGGCTGAGTCATGTCGGTAATTGTCGGAACCGGGTCCCGATAAACTTTTACCGGTCGGGAACCGGTATCCCGATAAATTTTTACCGTCGAAACTCGGACCGGTAAAACACGCAATCGTGCAAGCATCGGCAAAAATGCACTGTTTGGGGCTTATATTGCTCTTTTTATATGCAAATAACATTATAAATACTGAGGCTTTTATGGATTTACATATCAATCTTTACGGGAAAATAGTTACAGACTATCCAGAATTAACTCAGTTTCGCAAGAAAAGTTTTTTTTTTTTCGAAGTAAATTGGACCTAGAAATCGATCGTTTGTTCACCATTGCGCATCGCAACACGTTTCACAGAAACTTAGCCCGCTAGTTGGGGGGAAACATCACATGTACAATCGCTTGTGACTGAGCCACTGCCCTCAAAAAGTGGCTATAAATTAGCCTTTTTGCAATCAACACGATTTTGGTAGTCTACTTACATGATAACATGGCATTTGAAAGCTGAACAGAATACAAAATCACCCCCAAAACAATTAAAAAACTGTACCGAATTATCGATAAATTTCCAAGGAACATTCGTGATCGTGTCGAGGTTAACTGAAACCGGACGGCTAGAGTTTTCGGGCCGCTGTTTCATGCATATCGCTCGTATACTTTGCGTGCAAGTTACGGGTCTTTTTTTCTTACTCGAGATTCATCCGCCGGCCGGTGGAACTATGTTAATTAATTCGCCATACGTTATACATGTAGTCGTTTTTTATCGATATTTTGCGTAATTGTTTTCATTGTTTTGGGGCTCATTTTTGTTTCTGTTCAGTTATCAAACGCCATGAAATCATGTAAGTAGAATATCAAAACATTTTAAAATGGTGCAAATGACAAAAAAACGTATTTTGAGCCACTTTTTGAATGCACTGGCTCATCAGCTGGATCATACAAAGATCCATCAGACAACTCCCCTGGAGTATCGGACTAACTTTGTGTGCACATCCGCCGACAATATCGTTCAAATGACTAGCAATTTTGCGCTTCCTGTTCAATTTCTGACTGTCAAACGAAGTAATGAACCAAGAATTTCTCGAAAAAATAACCACTCTTTAAAGTAAATGATATCAATTGCCCCGTTTTTATTTGAATTCCGCTACATTATTGTGATAATCTTAATTTCTTTTTAAACATTTTATTATTTTTTCTTTTCTTTTCGGGGCACCGTTTCCGATATAACGAAATCGGGTCCCGATTGAAACGGTCGGTATCCGGTGTGATCGACCGAACCGACTCAGCCTTAGTTTAAACCCCCTGAACCCTCCTCCCCCCCCCCCCCCCCCCCTGTGTACGCCTACAGTAGCATGCATTACTGTTGAATTGCTCAGAAGCATTCATCACAATTACAGTGGCCTTCTCTACCTAAATAAGTCCACGACTTGGCATGCATGACTGAAACTGAAGAACCGATGATCTAGATACCAAATGCATCTAGAATATCAGTCATGCAAATTGGTCATTGCATGACAAGACGTGGGCAGACTGTGGTAGAGAATGCTACCTGGATGGAATTTTATGATATGAAAGTGTATATCTGAATTGATAGGTACTACTCTCTAATTCGTATGTAGTAGTTGTGCACAGTTAAATACAAATCGTATACAAATTGCTGATGTCAAGCATTGATAATTATACTTTGTATTTTTTCTTTTGTTAGGAATGGCCGAGTCTGAAAAAGAAAGCTGCACTCATGAAGCGTCGCAGGATTCCAGGAATGTCGAGATCACTGGAATCAAAACGGAACCACCTGATCTACTTTCTGTGACACCACTTGATCCCTTGTCGCATGACCAAGGGACTGTGAGACCACCTGATCAACTGTCACATGATCAAGGGACTGTATCACCACCTAATCCACTGTCACATGATCAAGGGACTGTGAGACCACCTGATCAACTGTCACATGATCAAGGGACAGTGACACCACCTGATCCACTGTCACATGACCAAGGGACTGTGAGACCACCTGATCAACTGTCACATGATCAAGGGACTGTATCACCACCTGATCCACTGTCACATGACAAAGTGACATACAACTGTGTCGCACTGGGCATCAATCAGGAGACCGTTGACTTGAAAAAGGGTAAGATTTCTTTAGAACGGTGGCATGGTGCTACCAGAAAAGAGAGATTAGGGGGCCATATCATCATTCTTATCTACAATGTATCACTGGAGACAGAAAATTTGATGCCACAAAACTTAGGGTTTAACCTTTTGATGGATTACTAGGGCAAAGACCCCTTGTATTTATTGCAATATACCGAGGTGGCCCAAGGCCGTGGAGCTTTTGGTCTTCGTGGACACGTAGTTTGTGCAAAATTAATGCTAGGACCTGCCAGAAGAAATGTCTGGATCGGAAACGCTCCAAAATTGTTTGGAAAAAATTTCTCCGGTCTTCAGACCAGAACGGAACTTGGCCCGGTAGAATCCCCTAATCATGCAAGCATTTGCAAAAATGCCGTGTGTGGGGCTTAGCCTTGATAGATGTACATATTAATCTTTATGGGGGAAAAAGTTAGACTATCCAGTAGTTTTGCAAGAAAAGTATTTTTTCTGAAGTAAATTGGACCTAGAACTCGATCATTCATTCAGCATTGCGCCACACACAGGCTCTGCTCTGGCAGCTTGTCCCAGCGAGAGATTGGATGAATATCTGTATTATCACTTCTTCAGAGCGGCGCTCACTAAAATCCATAGCATCAAATTTAATCATATTTAGACACAGATAAGTTATCATTCTCCTTATGAAGCATATCTGAAAAATTAAAAGGTTGCTTTTGCCAAAAAAGAGAAAAATTTGATGGAATCGTATGGGTCACTTTTAAAAAAATCACAGAAATTGCTCGCCTAACGGGCACTGAGCTCGGTACGGACAATGGCCAGTCTAGTGGTTACATAACCCGCCTTTGAAGTTGAATGAATAGCTATTGAAAATTCTGAATAGACCACCTTTTGTGGAGGTTCGTAGCGAGCAGATTCTGTGATTTTTGAAAAGTGATCTGTAGCGATTCCATCGCATTTTTCTCTTTTTTGGCAAAAGCAACCTTTTAATTTTTCAGATATATATATGCTTCATAAGGAGAATGATAACTTATCTTTGTCTAAATATGATTAAATTTGAAACTGGATTTTAGTAAGCGCCGCTCTGAAAAAGTGATAAGTTTCTTTTGGCGCTCAGTTTAGATTCCTTCAAGATGTGCCACGGATGAAAATTCCAGCCTCCATAGTTCATACCTTATCATGTTATTATCAGTGCCTTGAATGTATTGAATTTCATATGACATGCAGGACCACCTGAAGTGGACGTCCATCTGGATGCACCACCTGAGGGTTCTCTGGATGTTGAGGTTAAAGGACTGCAGGAGGTTGCCATGGAATCAACAGAGTCGTCAAGTGATCAACAGAGAGACTTTGTGAAGATGGAGATAAAATTAGAACCTGAGGATGGAACGATAAATGAAGGTAAAGAATAAATTAAAGCTAGGTTTCCCCCCCCCCTCCCCCACCCCCAATTAAACTCCCATTCAGTAAATGGCAATGAAATAATCTGCCTTTCAAACAGACAAATTCAGTTGCTAGTTAAATTAGCTGTATACTGTTTAAGCAAGGGCAAATTACGCTCATACATTGTATTCGTGTCCTTTGGTTGAATAGAAGTCAAGAGGCTCTTAAGTCACGTTTCAGAAATTATGCAACTCTTGGCCTGAATGTATTAACCTCCCATCAGACCAAATTTGATACATTATTGTGATACTGCAAAAATTATTATTTTGACAATTAACAACACTAGACAGATAAAATATTAGAATAATCTTCACTGTAAATCCAAACACTGGATGTTTCCCATTCTAATGGTGGCATTTCAGTATTGTTGTGAGCTGATTATTGCTAATACAGTGTCAGTCCAAATGTCCACTTTCATTACTTGCGCACGACCCATATAAAACTTACTGATATATTTTATTTATGCTTTGCTTTATTTAGGTTGTAATGAATATTGGGATGGAGAGAGCAATATCCTACTTAATAGTCCACCCTCAGTAGCATCCAAAGAGATCAAGAGTACATATCCAAGAATGAAGACAGTAAAGATTGTGCTACAGAAACTACGCATCAGGAAAAAACTTGCCAAGTGTGAGGACTGTCACAAGGTACTGCGAGGTAGCAGATTTCAGTATTGTTTGGGCGGTGCACAGCAGAACATTGCCATGAAGTGTGATAAATGCAGGACAGATCAAAGCCAAGCAGCTGAGCTCCAGAATCAAGACATGGACACTGGAGCAGACATCCCAACGGAGAAGACAACTCATCCTACACTTCATGGAACAAGCAGGACATGTCCTGATGCCGAGTCAAAGAACTCAGGTAGGGTGGACAATATGCATTTTAAAGAATTCTTATCAACATATGAAATATTAAAGGGACTTTGTCCAAATCCTCAAAATAAAATTTTCATTCTAGCGGTTCCCTCATACCTTGTTGTATTCGTATTAACAATAAAATCATGGGACAGGTTTCGGTTTTTCAAATTTCCCTTTCGTTACAAAGATATGTACGATCGAAGTATTCAGATAAGAAAAACTCCGGGCGAGTTTTTCTTCTGTGTACAAAGTGAGTGCAGTGAGTTATTGAATATCATTTTGCATTTTCGCTGATTACTTGGCCATGCAATGTCCATTTGACTTGAAATTTTCACACAATACCCTGTGGACATATGAGATAACAATAATATACATTGCATCAACCATTCATCACTTTTTGCACATGTCAACAAAGTTACTAGATCCCTTTAAAGGGGTAGTTCAGTTTTGGTAGAGAGGGCGCTGCACATCACAATTTTTTTGTGAGGTAATGAAAAACTGAGTGTCGAATATGCCATTTTAATGGCAGAATAAACTTTATTTGGTCAAAATCGACCCACAAACGGCTGAAATATCAATAAATATATCTCGTCTTATAATTATTTGGGGCCCAAATAATTAGATGATTTTTAGAAATTTTTTTTTTAAATGCTTGCACTTTTTCAAAAGCGTTTTTGTGCCTCCGCCAACGAAGTGGCCGGAGGCATTATGTTTCCGGGTGTCCGTCCGTATGTACGTACGTACGTCCCGTTTTCGTTCTCAAGATATCAGGCTTGGTACGAACAGTCACGACACGTTCACGTTCACGTCACGTGACGGTTCTGTACCTTTTGTGAAACAGGTCACCCAAATCTACGAAGTGTAGGGTAAAGTGACCCAACAATTCGTGAAATAGGTCACCCAAGTCTACGAAGTGTTGGGTTACGTGACCCAACAGTTTGTTGATATACTATATGCAATTTATGAAAGCTCACGTAAATTGGCGCTTGCGTACAAAAAATGAATGTAAATTGTCGTTGAGAAGAGACTAATTCTCGGTATATTTAATCGTGAACGAACAAGTCCTACCTATACTGTTATACCAATTATAGGCGTACCCAGGCATGGGGGCAGGGGGATGGACACCCCCTACCCCCCCCCCCCCCCCGCCCCTTACATAATTCTCAAGAAATGTCTTGGTCTCGGCCTCGAAATGTGTGACCGGTCCTGGTCTCGGCCTCGGCTGCGATCATTTTCTACGGACACCCCCTACCCACACTCCCCCGCTGACTTCAATTTGTCTGACGAAATACCCCCCCCCCCCCCTACACCCACCCCTTGAAAAAATCATGGGTACGCCACTGCCTACAAGTAGCTAGTTCGGATGCCAAATACTTTAATTTATTTATTTAGTATTGATTGGTTGGTGTGATTAATTGTTTCATTGACTGATTAATTGATTGATTGATTGTTAAATTAAATTATTGATTTATAGATTGACTCGATTCAATCACCATAATTTAACACTATTAATCAAATCATTGTTTTATTACTTTTAAACTCATTGATCACTCACTCACTCACTCACTCACTCACTCACTTTCACATGCAACGCCACTAACGCCCACGCGCAGACGTCCAGCACGGGAACTTCAGGCGTATGCGAACCGAAGGTCCGCTGCGTGTAGCATGCAGTTCAGCTGGAAATCAACATTTGCCAAAATCCACGCACGACACGTCTTTAGAAATACTCTAATAACAAGACAAATAATGCAAGTGGTATGGTTGTACATTACCTAAATGACAGAACTGCATATTATCGTCTCAGATTACTCTGAATTATGCACGTATATATTATAAACATAATGATTGAAATGATTTGATAAGGCGGTTTCGGCATTTTCGTCGACATTTTTAAATGTCTTTGTGCATGTATGTCTAGTCTTAGTAACAAGCGCTTGCAATTTTAAAAATCTTGATTAAACACTCACGTCACGTTTTGGTAGACGTGACGATTCGAGTTTTACTGGCATGGAAAACAACAAATTGTTGGGTCACTTTACCCTACACTTCGTAGATTTGGGTGACCTGTTTCACAAAAGGTACAGAACCGTTCACGTGATGTGAACGTGAACGTGACGTGACTGTTCGTACCAAGCCAGATATCAAGAACCGGTTGACCGTTCAATTTCAAACTTGGTACGAGTGTACATATTGGGGTGACAATGATCTGATTAGATTTTGGGGTTCATGAGGTCAAAGGTCAAGGTCACAAGACTCATTTGATATATGTTAAAAAATGCCTCATTCTCGCAATATCTCAAGAACCGGTTGACGTATCAATTTCAAACTTGGTATGAGTGTACATATTGGGGTGACAATGATCTGATTAGATTTGGGGGTTCATGAGGTCAAAGGTCAAGGTCACAGGACTCAATATATGTTTAAAAATGCCTCGTTCTTGTGATATCTCTAGAACCTGTTGACAGATCAAATTCAAACTTGGTATGAGTGTATATATTGGGAAGACAATGATCTGATTAGATTTTGGGGTTCATGAGGTCAAAGGTCAAGATCACAGGACTCAATATATGTGTAAAAAAGCATCCTTCTCGCGATATCTCAAGAACCGTTTGACAGATCAATTTTAAACTTGGAATGAGTTACATACACATCGGGGGTGGCAATGATTGGATTAGATTTGGGGGGTCATGAGGTCAAAGGTCAAGGTTACATGACACAAAATATATGCAAAAATGGCTTATAATGGCAAAATCTCAAGAACTGAATGTCAGATTTCAGTCTAACTTGGTACCTGAACTTTTCTTGGGAACCAATGTAGCCATCAAAGTTTGGGGTCTATGGTCAAGGTCATGAATTTTTTTTTTTCAGTGCACGTTATTTTGGGCTTGATATTGAAAATCGCGTCATAGCGGAGGCATAATTTTCGACTGCGCTCAGTCGAAGATCCATCTAGTTTAAATAGTTATTGATGATCTAGCTATTTAATCATTATATCAATAAAACATCAGTATGCATAATTTTGTATGAAAAATGGTTGAAACCAATGTCTTTTTAAAAAAGCGACCTCTTGTGTTTTAATGGCTCTTTTTTAATGATAACAGGCTTTTTACTTAGTCGTTTGTAAATTTGTATACCTTTCGAGCATGGTGGAGTTATAACTATTAGTTTATAATGTTAATGTACAGGTTTTGGCTACTAAAGTTCAGCCTTAGCAAAACTAAACTCCCCCTTTAAGTGTTGCTTATTTCAATTTGAAGCAATTCATAAATAGCTGTCACGTAGAGCCAGATTTCTCAAAGATAATGATGGGTAAGGCTAGTCATCCCCTTCCCTCCGCCAGACTTACACCTAGGTCTCTGCTTGTATTTTTCTGATGATTGAACTGAAACTAAGGCAGATGACCGAGAAGATTAATTAAACTTAGCTTGATCTTTGGTTTCTGTCAATAACTGTTGTCTGATCAATATCTATCATTACAGGAAATGCTGATCTTAATATGGGTGCAACAGATGCTTCCTGTGGAAAATGTGATGCCACTACAAATTTGGGAGAAGCAAGGACCAGGCAGGCTCATCTAGAAGGTATTATAGGTACATGTAGCACAAAGGTTCACTCAAGGAAACACGCAGATGAACTTGATGAGAATCATGAAGATGTAAAGGGTACTGGAGGTCCCCAAGATTGTGACAGACCATGCAACTTTAGCACTGGTTCAAAGACTCTCTCTGATCAATGTGGTACAGTGAGACATAAAAATGAGCACTCTTTGAACAACTTCATTGGCAAATTATGTCCAAAGTCTTTCTCTCAGAAAAGTGCCCTTACAAAACACGTAATGACTCGTACTGCTAAACAACCTTTCACTTGCAAGCTATGTTCAAAGGCTTTCTCACAGAGCGGGAGTCTATCAATACACATGAGGACGCATACTGGTGAAAGACCTTTCACTTGCAAGCTATGTTCAAAGGCATTCTCACAGAGCGGGAGTCTATCAATACACATGAGGACACATACTGGTGAAAGACCTTTCACTTGCAATGTATGTTCAAAGGCTTTCTCTGAGAAACGGTATCTACTTGTACACATGAAGACATATAATGGCGAACATCCTTTTACTTGCAAGTTATGTTCAAAGACATTTTGTCAGAAAAGTAAATTCATAATACACATGAGCACACATAGTGGTGAACAACCTTTTACTTGTAAATTATGCTCAAAGTCTTTCTCACATAGCAGAAGTCTATCAAAACACATGATTACTCATACCGGTGAAAGACCTTTCATTTGCCATGTATGTTCAAAGGCTTTCTCTCAGAAAGGTAATCTAAGGATTCACATGCAGACACATTCTTGTGAAAGACCATTCACTTGCAAGATATGTTCAAAGGCTTTCTCTCTGGCAAATTATCTTGCCAAACACATGATGACTCATACTGGTGAAAGACCTTTCCTTTGCCATCTATGTTCGCAGTCTTTCTCTCGGAACAATGTTCTAACCATGCACATGAGGACACATACTGGTGAAAAACCTTTCAATTGCAAGGTGTGTTCAAAGTCTTATTCGCAGAAAGGTCAGCTAACAGCACACATGAGGACACATACTGGGGAGCGACCTTTTATTTGTGAGGTATGTTCAAAGGCTTTCTCACAGAGCCGGAATCTATCAATACACATGAGGACGCATACTGGTGAAAGACCTTTCAGTTGCAAGGTATGTTCAAAGGCTTTCTCCATGAAATCTAGTCTTACAATACACTTGAGGACACATACTGGTGAAAGACCTTTCACTTGCAAATTATGTTCAAAGTCTTTCTCTCGGAGAAGCGCCCTTACAATACACGTAAGGACTCATACTGGTGAACGACCTTTCACTTGCAAGCTATGTACAAAGGCTTTCTCAGAGAGTGGTTATCTATCAATACACATGAGGACGCATACTGGTGAAAGACCTTTCAGTTGCAAGATATGTTCAAAGGCTTTCTCCCTGAAATCTAGTCTTACAACTCACTTGAGGACACATACTGGTGAAAGACCTTTTACTTGCAATGTATGTTCAAAGGCTTTCTCTCAGAAAGGGTATCTACTTATACACATGAAGACACATAGTGGTGAACATACCTTTACTTGCAAGGTCTGTTCAAAGTTGTTTACACAGAGTGTTCATCTATCAATGCACATGGGGACACATACTGGTGAAAGACCTTTCACTTGCAAGCTCTGTTCAAAGGGTTTCTTAACTGAAAGGAATCTAACACGACACATGAGGACACACACTGGTGAACGACCTTTTTCTTGCAAGATATGTTCAAAGGCTTTCTCACAGAGCAGTCATCTAACAAGCCACATGAGGACACATACTGGTGAATTACCTTTTTCTTGCAAGATATGTTGGAAGGCTTTCTCACAGAGCAGTAGTCTATCAAGACACATGCGGACACACACTGGTGAATGAACTTTTTTTTGCAAGGTCTGTTCAAAGTCTTTCTCACAGAGCAGTAGTCTATCAAATCCCACAAGGACACATACTCGTGAAGGGTCTTTAACGTGCTAGTTATTTAAATTCAATGTGTATTCCAATTCATACTAAATACAACATAGAATAGAATGCAATAAGCCAGTTCGTAGTTACAATCTGCGCATGCGCGTATTTACTTCCGGGTATTTTGATATTCCATCGATCGTGAGAATCAAAGGAGCCACACGTGCAATTGAATGCGAATTATTTGTTTACGTTTTTAAAATCTGGATCAGGATAAAAATAAGCCCATCATTTTTGTATTCACCACATCAAAGGTTAATAGCATAATATGTACTATTTCATAGAACAAGAACCGGTTTGATAGAATGTGTTATTCATGTGTAATGATGATATTTATTGATCAATAATTTCACCGAGCCTTGCTTGGCCTGGCTAGCACGCACGTATAGGTGTACATAATAGTGTACATAGCATTGTGCGGAGATTATCGTCTTCCGCTTGCTGCACTATCCAACGCAAAAACAGTTTTTGCCGTCTGATTTCTCTCTCCATTTATTAGCAAATGCAAAAAAAAATTCGTTTATGTGATCCACAATTTATATAAATTGATAATGATTACCGACTTTCTTGTTTTGAAGACCGCGCAACATGTCGAAAGAAATATTATATCCCGTCTGTTTTCCTTGCCGTTGGCGTCCTAAAACGTAGCGTTCAATTTTGAACGGTACATTGTACGAATGGGTGGTATGCTTATCGCCCGCCTTGGTATCATTATTGCGTGTGAATGATTCACCTAGATCATTCACAAGAAAGATGATTACAAGAAAGTTGATATGGAGAAAAATCGGTAATTTCTTGAATATACTTTACATCAAATGTGTTCTTTATGAGTTTATGCAGCTGCTCATATTTTTTCCACTTTGATTTTATGCATCTAATGTTTGTTTTATGCTGTCAAACTAAAATTATCCGGTAATATGACATACTACCATACACTTTACTGTACGTTGATCGCCCGTTGATGGAATATCGGACTACGCCCTCTGTCGTCACCCAAGCTCCATAGTCTAATTACGAACTGGCTTATAGCATACATACCGTATTTGCTGGTGTATTAACCGCACCTTTTTCCATACAGAAGAACTTGCAAAAAGGGGGGTGCGGTTAATACACGGGTGCGGTTCATAGCGTATTAACCGCACTTTTTTCATACAGAAGAACTTGCAAAAAGGGGGGTGCGGTTAATACACAGGTGCGGTTTATACACCGTCAAATACGGTATACAATATTAAGATTGAATGGAAAAAGAGGCGTGCATGAAATGCCAATGATAGGTTTGTATTTACGACCCTACAATTCCAAGAACTTCAAAATACTTATAGTAAAACAAAATAGTATAGAGTAACATACTGGAGCATGATTAGCTATCAACACAAACAAATAATGATAATTTCCAATCAAATATTGTTCATATTGCATTCTGATTGAGTTTTTAAATTGAATATTAAAATTACTAAAAATGTAGACTTTTCCAAATGTGATTAGGACCAATAAATTAGCGAAAATGTAATGATAGTAATAATGTATGAATTTCTACCCTCATTACGTATTTTGAATATGTATAGCCATCCTCCTCTCGTAGCAACACTCATTTATATAATGAACATCTAGTGTATCAACCCTCATTCCATATTATGAATAGCTATCCCTCTTATATGAATAGCAGCCCTCATTCCATATTATGAATAGCGACCCTCTCTCATATGAATAGCAACCCTCATTCCATATTATGAATAGCTACCCTCTTATATGAATAGCAGCCCTCATTCCATATTATGAATAGCGACCCTCTTATATGAATAGCAGCCCTCATTCCATATTATGAATAGCTACCCTCTTATATGAATAGCAGCCCTCATTCCATATTATGAATAGCGACCCTCTTATATGAATAGCAGCCCTCATTCCATATTATGAATAGCGACCCTCTTATATGAATAGCAGCCCTCATTCCATATTATGTACAGCGACCCTCTTCTCATATGAATAGCAGCCCTCATTCCATATTATGTACAGCGACCCTCTACTCATATGAATAGCAACCCTCATTCCATATTATGTACAGCGACCCTCTTCTCATATGAATAGCAGCCCTCATTCCATATTATGTACAGCGACCCTCTACTCATATGAATAGCAACCCTCATTCCATATTATGTACAGCGACCCTCTACTCATATGAATAGCAACCCTCATTCCATATTATGTACAGCGACCCTCTTCTCATATGAATAGCAGCCCTCATTCCATATTATGAAAATCTACCCTCTCATATTATGAATATAATGCAAAAACGGTATCGACCCCCTCTCCCCCCCCCCCCCCCCCCAAACAAAAATTAAAAATCAGTCCGACCACACTACGCCTCTAGGCACAATGAAGACGCATGGTCAGGCAGGTTTCGTTTGGGGATCACATAAATAATTGGGACAAATTTAATGGAACATTTGTTAAAGTGGACTTCCACACGATTTCAAGCTTCTAATGATTGAAAGACAGATATTCTAGGTCAATAAACACAATTTTGTATGAAAAAAGTATGATTGTGGGTTCTTATAATTGGCTTTGAAATTCTAATGACACAAATTCGCGAGCGAGCTTGTTCTATCCCACAATGCACCAATTTGTGACGCGCGACCCTCACTATGCACCTATCTATGTTTTTACACTGCAGCGAATGTGTTCTTTTGATCGGACCAATACAACGCTCGATCATGAATAGTTTAGTCCACGATGCGCCACTCAACCGTGCCTTTGAGCATTACTGCATTGTTGAACCGTTTGAAAATACTTGCCTGCCCGAAATTGTAACACGTTTGGCTTTCATTGGAATTTGAATAGACACAAAGTCCTGTAAACGTGGTTATTGAATTTGCTGGCTCTGCATGACCGGCTATTATGAATGACACATGCAGTGATCACAATGCAGTGGCACCGGAGTCGAGCCTACTCAAGAAATTAAGCAAAGTGAGGGTGCTACGTAAGGGTCTCATGATTGTGTGCAGTAAATTTAATTATTTCCTCAGAGTTTATGACATTAGAAAAATCTCTTAGAAATCAACCAAAGAGAGTCAAATCCTGAAAATATTCAAGCACATCCCTATATTTATTTCCAATATACTGTATTTTGTTTAAACTCGTCCGGAATTCTCCTTTAAGGATCATTGCATAGCGAAATTTGAATCATATTTTATGAATAGTGACCCTCTTTTCGTATTATTAATAGCAACCCTTGTCCGTATTATGAACATCAACCCTCTTCTCATATTATGAATAGCGACCCCCATTCTGCATTATGATTAGCGGTCCTTATGCCTTTATGAAGAGTGAACCCCTTTGTGTTTCATGAATAGCTATTATGAATAGAGGTCCTTATAACTAGTGAGGTTACCCCTGTACTTGTACGCTAAATCTGTTTTCTTTCATTGCGGATAGTTGCCGCTTTGAAAGACTTTCTGCAAAGCAGAAATTTTAAAATAACACGCCGGAAAGATGAGCTGGTGGCACTCGTTTGTGCTTGAGTCAAGGCAGGCGCACGGCGTTGCCGGTGATTTTTTTAAAAGTTTGGCATGTATTTTGACGGATTTAGAAACTTAATTACTTATGTGATTTATAGCAAGCATAATAACAACACTGATAATGTACCTGTTGATGGAAAGGTAAAACTACGATGTATTCGTCTTGTAGACAGTAGTTTTTTTTTATATGAAGCAGAACCTGTTGATTCTTTACATATACGTAACACACTGAAGTACATTTTGTAAACAAACCAACTTCTTATTTGACCGATGACCCGGAAACGATTGTCGGGTTTTTACGCGCATGCATAGAATGTAACTTTCTTGCTTATACATATGAGGACACATACTGGTAAACTTCACCACTCTATAACCTACTGGTGAATGACCTTTAACTTGCGAGGTATGTTCAAAGGCTTTGTCATCCAAAAGTGCTCTTTCACAACACATGAGGACACATACTGGTGAAAGACCTTTCTCTTGCAATGCATGTTCAAATGCCTTTGCATACAAAGGTGATCTAACTAGACACATGATGACACATACTGTGGAGAACCTTTCACTTGCAAGATATGTTCAAAGGCTATCTTCCAGAAAGGTGATCTAGCAAAACACATGATGACACATACTGTGGAGAACCCTTTCACTCGCAAGATATGTTCAAAGGCTATCTTCCAGAAAGGTGATCTAGCAAAACACATGACACATACTGTGGAGAACCCTTTCACTCGCAAGATATGTTCAAAGGCTATCTTCCAGAAAGGTGATCTAGCAAAACACATGATGACACATACTGTGGAGAACCCTTTCACTTGCAAGATATGTGTTTTGCTAGATCACCTTTACCTTCCAGAAAGGTGATCTAGCAAAACACATGAGAATACGTAATGATGAATGCTCTTCTTGCAATGAATGGTCAAAGTCTTTCTCTCAGAAAAGAGGCATAAAACAGAGCTGCCAACTAGTACGGATTTTCCGTAATTGGTACGGAAATTGACAACCATTACGGGAGTACGGAATGCCGCTTAAAAATTACTCGGGGG
This sequence comes from Echinarachnius parma, assembly GCA_037951105.1. Lineage (NCBI taxonomy): Eukaryota > Metazoa > Echinodermata > Echinoidea > Clypeasteroida > Echinarachniidae > Echinarachnius > Echinarachnius parma. Next base: position 94,534 of record JBAMJV010004634.1, on the reverse strand, counting down.
GGGGGGGAAATCGATTATTTTTTATTTTTATTTTTATTTTATTTTTAATTTTTTTCTTTCCCCCCGGATATATCCGATATCTGTCCGACCCCGACGTGATTGGCTCTACCAGTCTAATCTCCCTATCATTAATTCTCTTACCATTTGTAAAATACCTTCACTATAGCAATAGATTAGCAGCCGTTCAACGTGCCATTTTTTTCCCGGTTACCCGTTCTGCTAAACGTTTTTGTCGATGACGGTTGGTTAACCGTCGTGTAACCGTTTCACTAAACTTATAGTTCATAGAGCCGCGTAGGAAATTACTGATTTCTTCCCAAAATTACTGATTTTGAGCCTTGAGAGTACTAATTCATGTTCTAGAGGTTGGCAGCTCTGCTAAAAAGACACATGAGGGATACTGATAACAGACTGTGCATTTAGGTATGCATGGTAAATGCTCTCTCTGTACCGTTGTAAACAAATATGAGGATGCATACAATTGAACAGCTTTCAATATCCTCTACAAGAAAAACTGCATTCATCAAAAGGAAGAAAAACAAAGAAGACAACATTCAACTTATTCATGTTTCTGATTTTAATAGGTCATGTGATTGGCAATCTATAGAGTCCTAATATGCTATTGTACTTCTGAAATGAACATGTTTGCAATCTGTACTCCGCCAACTTTTGACCAGATCTAAACATGTTCAGCCATTGATAGAATTTTTCATCCAGTCATTTATTCCAAAATGTAAACAATACAACGTATATAAGTGTTCAGGGAATAAGCCATGGCTTGTAAGAGGTCTGTTTAAGTTTTTTTTTACAGAAGGTGTGATTCAAATTACACATATACAAGTACGTGCCTGTATGTTCAAAGGAGGTGTGATATTATATAGCCTATCCTTATGTTTCTGTTTATAATTAATTGTGCTATGGAAACCGAAAGGTCACAACTGATGATTGATTCCGTGTCAATATCAATCATTGCAGGAAATGCTGATCTTGAGATGGGTGCAACAGATGCTTTCTGTGGAAAATTCAATGCCTCAAAACATACTGGAGAAGCAAGGACCAGGCAGGCCCATCTGGAAGGTATTATAGGTACAAAGGTTCACTCAAGGAAACACGCAGATGAACTTGATGAGAATCATAAAGATTTAAGGGCTACTGAAGGTCCCCAAGACTGTGACAGACCATGCAACTTTAGCACTGGTTCAAAGACGCTCTCTGATCAATGTGGTACGGTGAGACATGAAAATGAGCACTCTTTGAAAAAAGGCAAATTGTTAATACACATGAAGGCACATACCGGTGAACAACCTTTTACTTGCAAGTTATGCTCAAAGTCTTTCTCACAGAGCAGTAGTCTATCAAACCACATGAGGACACATACTGGTGAAAAACCTTTCAGTTGCAAGTTATGTTCAAAGTCTTTCTCTGAGAAAGATTTTCTTGAAAAACACATGACAACACATACTGGTGTTACACCTTTGACTTGCAAGGTATGTTCAAAGTCTTTCTCTCGGAAAAATAATCTAATAGTTCACATGAGGACACATTCTGGTAAAAGACCTTTCACTTGCAAGGTATGTTCAAAGGCTTTCTCACAGGCAGGTTATCTTACCAACCACATGATTACTCATACTGGTGAAAGACCTTTCATTTGCCATGTATGTTCAAAGTCTTACTCTCGGAAAGTTATTCTAATGATGCACATGAGGACACATACTGGTGAAAAACCTTTCATTTGCCATGTATGTTCATGGTCTTTCCCTCAGAAAGGAGATCTAACAAAACACATGAGAACACATACTGGTGAACGACCTTTTACTTGCAAGATATGTTCAAAGTCTTTCTCACAGAGCGGAAGTCTATCAGTACACATGCGGACACATACTGGTGAACGGCCTTTTAGTTGCAAGATATGTTCAAAGGCATTCTCTGAGAAAGGTGTTCTTACAAAACACATGATGACACATAATGGCGAACGACCTTTCATTTGCAAGATATGTTCAAAGGCTTTCTCACAGAGTGGTTATCTATCAGGACACATGAGGACACATACTGGGGAACGACCTTTTACTTGCGAGGTATGTTCAAAGGCTTTCTCACGCACTAGTGTTCTAACAGTACACATGAGGACACATACTGGTGAAAGACCTTTTACTTGCAAGGTCTGTTCAAAGGCTTTCTCACAGAGCGGTGGTCTATCAAAACACATGAGAACGCATACTGATGAAAGACCTTTCAATTGCAAGTTATGATCAAAGTCTTTTTCTGAGAAAAGTGTTCTTTATGGCTCGGTCAGATATCAACGGATATCGGAAACGTATGCCCAACGAATAGACAATTTGCGAAATTAAATTATCCAGTGATGAAAGTCATCTCCATTGCTTCATGTACAAAACATAGAACAACGTACGTCACGGGGGGGCACTCAAATTATTTTTTGACGGGGGTGTGCCGCACGGAACTCTGAAACGGGGGTCTGAAGAGCTGACTACAAGCACAAAATATAGGGTCTTTGGAGCTACAAAAACCCTGAAACGGGAGTAAAGGGGTCTAAGGAGCAGACTTAAACTACAGAATACCCGATTTTCAAAAATTGGAGCTACCAAAGACCTACGGAAACCCTTAAAAAGGCTCAAATGGTGATCCAAGGAGCCGAACTAGAAGAAGAATAATCGGGTATCATTAGAGCTGCAATCGGGTGTGAAAACTGGGTTCTTTTAAGCGGCACATACCCGTCTTACATTATACATGAGTGCCCCCCCCCCCCCCCCCCCCCCCTGGACGTCACCGGACAAGGAACGGACAAGAAACGTATAGAACGGATGGAAAATTTAGCTCTTCGTTTGACATCCGTTTGCGCAATCCGTTGATATGTGACCGGGCTATAAACAACACATGAGGATACATACTGTTGAATGACCTTCTACTTGCAAGGTCTGTTCAATGGCTTACATTCAGAAAGGTTGTCTTACTAAACACATTCAATTTATATTCAATGGCTTTGTCAGTTAAAAGTGCTCTAACAAGGCACATACTGGTGATAAACCTTTCACTTGCACAGTATGTTCAAAGGCTTTCTCTCAGGCAGTTTATCTTGCCAAACACATGATTACATATACTGGTGAAAGACCTTTCCTCTACTAACATGTACATTATGTTCAATTTTTTTCTCTCAGAAAGTTAGTCTAATGATGCACATGAGGACACATTCTGGTGAAAGACCTTTCACTTGTACAAAATATTCAAAGTCTTTCTGACACACATTTGCTTTAACAGTACACAGAGTACATAAGCTATGATGTCATAAAAATCTATTTTTAAAATTTCTCAATTTGTACTTCATTTTCCGAAAAAGCATCACAAATGATGTCCAAATGTTGAAAATCAATTGAATATGTTAAGTATTGGCTGAGATATGCCCATCAGAATAATTTCTTTTTCAATAGGCAATCAGTGTTATATTGTTCTGGTTCATAACTTTATGAAACAGAGCACTATAACACTGATTGCCCATTGAAGAAATATTCATTCGGATGGGCATATCTCAGCCACTATTTAACATATAATTGAATTTTGACATTTGGATATTATTATTGACTAGCTGTACCCGCGGAAATCCGCGGGTTTTTGTGAGAGAGAGGCGATGATGACATAACGATACTTTAAATCTTTACTATTCCCAGAGTCATAATTTAAATTGTATAAGACAAAATAAACACGGGCGACTCAATCCCGCCCCACAACCCGTCGTTGGACGGGGCCCCGACGCATTAGAGTCCCGTCCAACGATATCTGGCCAATGTATAACAAAATCATAATGGTTTAGTACCCATGCAAAGTTATTCAGTTATCCCCCATAATTTGTTCCGCTTGTATTAAATTAGATACAGTACACTATGTTCGTGTACTTGCTAATATACAGTAGCTTCACCGCTGACCTCCCCCCCCCCCCCCCCCCGCGACTCCAATTGCCTGCATGACACATAACCCGTCGTGTCCCATGAACGTTTCATATCCAATCTAAGTTCTCCGGCGTATACATTTTGTCATATTCTTGTGAAACCCGATGATATATTCCGTTGAAGCAAGGATATGGGAGTTCCATGGTTGAAGGGAATAGTAGCCGTCAATACATGCATTGCATAATAAATGAGCAGATACCCCCCCCCCCCCCACCCCCAGGCGTCTTCTCTTCGCGGATGGCATAATACAATCATATTACCGCAAGATGTCGAGATTGTATAAAACTCCCCTGCTCCACCATCGTCCACCCCGCTTTATTCACTTCAATGCACTTTGCACGCCAGCTCAGCTGTGTACAAAGCATGTGGGCTCGCAGACTTAATACATCTTACCACAAGCTGGCGCAATTATAGTATCGTGTACGGTAGGGCGAATAGATAGTGACCAGAGACGATGGTCAGCAGGTCAGTGAGCTATGCAAATAAATTACGGTTCGGTGGGGTAATTTGATGACTGCGCGACGTGTATACACGGCTGTACAGCCATTGCGCGTTGTATAACCGCAGCTAAATTGCAGTTGTCGCATTTTGTCGTCCATGCACTTACAAACATGATGCCAATCGGCAATAGCGATCAGTACCATACCATTCCCGTAATATAAATATTGATATTTATCAAAACCTGGGTAGTTTCGCAACGTGTTATATCTAAAATGGTTTCTCGATATATTATTTGTTTTATCTACTCCAATTTATATTCTTACAAATACTTTTACGGCGATAAATCGTTAGTCAATGCTCGGCGTCTTAAACGGGCAATTGGCATTGCTGACTTTCCCTTTTCTTCGATCTGGACGACGACCACGGGGCGGGAGCGACTCGGGAATGCCTTATTGTCCTCCGCAAAACGTATATCCTTCGATCGCGACGGTCGGGGAGTCGCCGAATCCTCGGGGTGAGGTTATCTCGAGTGGGAGGCGATTCGGGGGGTTGAAGCTTACCGTATTAATATACCGTAAAACTCCGTGTATTAGACGCACTCGTGTATAAAACGCACCCCCAACTTTCTATTTAAAACAACAAAAAAAAAAAAAAAAAAATTGTTTTTTTTTTTTTTTTTTTTTTTTTTTCATGAATATTCATATCTTCATGAGGTAGCAATGCTCATTAAATATGCAAAATACTAAATTCATTAATAACTTTTTTTGTTGAGAAAAATGTATAACCACTGTTTAGAAAATTGAATATTAAATGAGTGCTGCTACTCATGAATATCTGAATATTCAATTAGTAGCAGTGCTACTGCTTAAAAACTTGCATTTTGTTTTACTAACCACTATAATTTATGTAGGAAAAAGGTATATTTTGATAAATGTTCCCCCTTATATCAAGCTCTTGTCATGCCCTAGACCAGTTTAATATGCATTAACCATGACTACCGGGTGTCCCCAAAAAAAATTTCTAAAAAAAAAAAAATTTTTTTTTTTTTTTTGGCTGTACCTGTGTATAAGACGCACCCCCCACTTTGAAAATTTTCCGACGGAAAAAAAGTGCGTCTTATACACGGAGTTTTACGGTAATAGATGCTCTTTTGGAAAATGTAGCTCAAATTTGAAAAATTTAGAAATATATTTTTGATACTCTACACTCTATACTGGTGAACGACCTTTTACTTGTGAGGTATGTTCAAAGGCTTTGTCATCCAAAAGTGCTCTTTCACAACACATGAGGACACATACTGGTGAAAGACCTTTCACTTGCAATGCATGTTCAAATGCCTTTTCCCACAAAGGTGATCTAACTATAGACACATGATGACACATACTGTGGAGAACCTTTCACTTGCAAGATATTTTCAAATGCTATCTTCCAGAAAGGTGATCTAGCAAAACACATGAAGATGTTGTTTTTAGTTTATTGGCGTTCTTCATTCATTTTTAATATTTACGCCAAAGATACATAATGGTGAATGGTCTCCTAAGTTCAAGGAATGTTCAAAGGCTTTCTCTAAGAAAAGTGGCCTATAAAGACACATGAGGACACATGCTGATGAAAGACTGTACAATTGCTAGGTATGCATGGTAATGCTGTTTTGTTTACAGTACCGTAGTAACAAATGAGGACACATACAATTGAACAGCGTTCATCAAAAGGAAGAAAAACAAAGAAGACAACATTCAACTTGTTCATGTTTCTGATTTGAATAGGTCATGTGATTGGCAATCTACCGAGTCCTAATACGCTAGTGTACTTCTGAAATGAACATGTTTGCAATCTTTCCTCCGCCAACTCTTGACCAGATCTAAACATATACTAATTTAGTAAGTGTTCAGGGAACAAGCCATGGCTTGTAAGAGGTCTGTTTAAGTAAAAAAGTGTGATTCAAATTATATGTGCCTGTATGTTCTAAGGAGGTGTGATGTATATAGCCTATTAAAAGGTACCACCACTCAAAAATTCTTATTAAAGAAAGGTAACATCTTTAGTAGTCCATTCCATCAACAAGTTCACAAAAATATGTTTCCAGAAAAAAAAAATGTAATTGGAAAACGCATCACCATTCTAAAGCATGCGGTCTGAATTGCGAAGACTAATGTGTGCAGAGCGAACAAATCGCCCGGGAATCTATTATCTACAAACGTACGCGTGAATAGCATTGGCGCACTCGCAAATGGTTGGCCCGCATGGAACCAGGAAATAGTAGTGGTTCCGTAAGTGGTGGAAATTAATTGCTTTGTTATCTATTTGATATCACAAAACGGTACCAAAACATATAATAATGTGTTGTTCCTTGCCTGGTGGTCCCCTTTAAGTTTCTGTCAATAACAGTTGTCTGCTATGGAAAGCAAAAGGTCACAACTGATGATTGATTCCGTGTCAATATCAATCATTGCAGGAAATGCTGATCTTGAGATGGGTGCAACAGATGCTTCCTGTGGAAAATTCAATGCCTCAAAACATACTGGAGAAGCAAGGACCAGGCAGGCCCATCTGGAAGGTATTATAGGTACAAAGGTTCACTCAAGGAAACACGCAGATGAACTTGATGAGAATCATAAAGATGAAAGGGGTACTGAAGGTCCCCAAGACTGTGACAGACCATGCAACTTTAGCATTGGTTCAAAGACTCTCTCTGATCAAAGTGGCACGGTGAGACATAAAAATGAACACTCTTTGAACAAATTCACTTGCAACTTATGTTCAAAGGCATTCTCTCAGAAAGATAAACTATTGATACACATGAGGACACATACTGGTGAACGACCTTTCACTTGCACAGTATGTTCAAAGTCTTTCTCTCAGAAAGGTGATCTAACCAGACATATGAGGAAACATACAGGTGAAAGACCTTTCACTTGCAAGGTATGTTCAAAGTCTTTCGCTCAGAAAGGTGATCTAACAAGACATATGAGGAAACATACTGGTGATAGACCTTTCACTTGCAAGATATGTTCAAAGTCTTTCGCTCAGAAAGGTGATCTAACAAGACATATGAGGAAACATACTGGGGAACGACCTTTCAATTGCCAGGTATGTTCAAAGTCTTTCTCACAGAAAGTTAATCTAATGATACACATGAGGACACATACTGGTGATAGACCTTTCACTTGCAAGGTATGTTCAAAGGCTTTTACAAACTCAAGTACTCTAAAAGTACACATGAGGACACACACTGGTGAAAGACCTTTCACTTGCCACATATGTTCAAATGGTTTCTCTCGGAAAGGTGAACTAACAAACCACATGAGGACACATACTGGTGAAAGACCTTTCACTTGCAAGATTTGTTCAAAGGAGTTCTCTCACAAAAGTAATCTATCAGTACACATGAGGACACATACTGGTGAACTACCTTTCACTTGCAAGATATGTTCAAAGGGTTTCTCTCAGAAAGGTGAACTAACAAACCACATGAGGACACATACTGGTGAAAGACCTTTTACTTGCAAGATATGTTCAAAGGATTTCTCTCAGAAAAGTCATCTAACAAAACACATGAGGACACATACTGGTGAAAGACCTTTTACTTGCACGGTGTGTTTAAAGGCTTTCACACACACAAGTGCTCTAACAGTACACATGAGGACACACACTGGTGAACGACCATTTACTTGCAATGTGTGTTCAAAGTCTTTCTCACAGAATGGTAGTCTATCAATACACATGAGGACACATACTGGTGAAAGACCGCTAACATGCAATGTATGTTCAAAGGCTTTTTCTCAGAAAGGGGATCTAAGTTCACACATGATGACACATACTGGTGAATGACCTTTTACTTGCTAGGTATGTTCAAAGTCTTTTACACAGAGTGGTAATCTAACAATGCACATGAGGACACATATGGTGAAAGCCCTTTCACTTGCACGGTGTGTTTAAAGTCTTTCACACGCACAAGTGCTCTAACAACTTTGAGAACACATAATAATAATAATAATATGACAAATTTATATAGCGCTTAATGCAAACAAGCCGCTAAGCGCTTTAGAAAAGGAAAATTAGAGCATACAGAGTATAGAAACAGAGAGTGGCTGAGCTATGACTGATAATGTTGTTTAAAGAGATGATTTCTTACACATGCTGGTGAATAGCCTTTTTACTTTCAAAGTATGTTCAAAGGCTGTCTCACACTCAAGTGCTCTAACAAAGTACATGATGACACATACTGGTGAACGGCATTAATAATAATGATGATAATAATAATATATATTTATAGCGCAAATAGTCAAAATGACTATATATGCCTTTTAATTGCAAGGTATGCTCAAAGGCTTTTTCACACACAAGTACTCTAACTATACACATTATGACACATACTGGTGAACAGCCCTTCACTTGCCTAGTAATTCACATGAGGACACACACTGGTGAACGGCCCTTCACTTGCCTAGTAATTCACATGAGGACACACACTGGTGAACGGCCCTTCACTTGCCTAGTAATTCACATGAGGACACACACTGGTGAACGGCCCTTCACTTGCCTAGTAATTCACATGAGGACACATACTGGTGAACGGCCCTTCACTTGCCTAGTAATTCACATGAGGACACACACTGGTGAACGGCCCTTCACTTGCCTAGTAATTCACATGAGGACACATACTGGTGAACAGCCCTTCACTTGCCTAGTAATTCACATGAGGACACATACTGGTGAACAGCCCTTCACTTGCCTAGTAATTCACATGAGGACACACACTGGTGAACGGCCCTTCACTTGCCTAGTAATTCACATGAGGACACATACTGGTGAACAGCCCTTCACTTGCCTAGTAATTCACATGAGGACACACACTGGTGAACGGCCCTTCACTTGCCTAGTAATTCACATGAGGACACACACTGGTGAACGGCCCTTCACTTGCCTAGTAATTCACATGAGGACACACACTGGTGAACGGCCCTTCACTTGCCTAGTAATTCACATGAGGACACACACTGGTGAACGGCCCTTCACTTGCCTAGTAATTCACATGAGGACACACACTGGTGAACGGCCCTTCACTTGCCTAGTAATTCACATGAGGACACACACTGGTGAACGGCCCTTCACTTGCCTAGTAATTCACATGAGGACACACACTGGTGAACGGCCCTTCACTTGCCTAGTAATTCACATGAGGACACACACTGGTGAACGGCCCTTCACTTGCCTAGTAATTCACATGAGGACACACACTGGTGAACGGCCCTTCACTTGCCTAGTAATTCACATGAGGACACACACTGGTGAACAGCCCTTCACTTGCCTAGTAATTCACATGAGGACACACACTGCTGAACGGCCTTTTACTTGCACGGTATGTTCAAATGCTTTCTCTCACAAAGATGTTCTAACAAGACACATGAGGACACATACTGGTGAAAGATTTTGCAGTTGCAAGGTATGATCAAAGGCTTTCTCTCAGAAAGGTCATCTAACAAAACACATGAGGACACATACTGGGGAACGACCTTTAAATTGCAAGGTATGTTCAAAGTCTTTCTCACAAAAAGTTAATCTAATGATACACATGAGGACACATACTGGTGATAGACCTTTCAATTGCAAGATATGTTCAAAGGCTTTCTCAAACTCAAGTGCTCTAAAAGTACACACACTGGTGAACGACCTTTCACATGCCATGTATGTTCAAAGGCTTTCTCTCAGAAATGTGATCTAACAAGACACATGAGAACACATACTGGTGAACGACCTTTCAATTGATATTTATGTATTATAATTTATCTGCCAAGAATGTTCTTGCAAGGCACATGAGGACACAGCGAAGTGAAAAACCTTTCATTAGGAAGGTATAATCATTTCATTTAAATTCAGAGAAAATGTATTGTCCAAATTATCTGTGGGGTTGAAGGGATAGTTGAGTTTTGGTATTAAAGAGAGTACAGTTTTGGTTAAACTGAGTTGTAGTAACCAAAAGGAGCACCATTATATTAAAAGTGACTATTAGTCGCTTTTGGTTACTAAAAACTCATTTGAAATGAAGTATTGTGCATTTGATGTTTTGTTAAAATAGTGATTAGATAGAGAGATATGTCAAACAACTATCTAAAAAACAAACCTACATTCTTGAAAGGAGGAAGCATTTGAACAAATATTTTAATGGCTCGTTCAAAATGGTAATGGGGTTCAAAAGTAATGGGGAGCCCCACAGTTATTCTAAATGGTTATGTGTATGGATATTTCAGTCGTTTCTAAACTGATTTTGATCAATTGAATGCTCTTTCAAATTTGACACTAAGTTTTTCATTATCTCACAAAAAGGTATTTGTGTATCGCCCTCTTTACCAACACTCGACTATCCTTTTAATGCTACATTATACGAATATGTACATTGTATTTACAAGTTCTAGAAATGTACAATATATCAATTAAAAAAGTATGCTTTGACAGTGAAATTGTATGACATAAAAAACGAAATTTAAACACATTCTGGACAAATCCCTTTCAATTAAAGGGTACCTATACCAAGCCTCCACACTAACTTTTTTCTGTACTGGCCCATTCGGGCAAGTCAAATCATAGATGTTCTAATTTGACTTGCCCCATTATAACATTTACTTGCCCTCTTAATCCTAGATGAGATTAACACACGTGAAATGACATTGTTCTCTTGTACTTGAACAATTATTTAGTTGCCCAATCAGGCAAGCAAACTAGACAATTTATGAAATTTTACTTGCCCGACACCAATTTTTACTTGCCCGGGCAAGTGCTAGTGTCGAGCCCGGCCTATACTAATAATGTTTAAAAGCTTTTTTCTCACAAGGACGGTTCAGTAAGTATAAATACACCTACTAATGATCGGTAATTCATTTGGAAGGTACATGTACATGTATGTTCAAAAGCTTTTACGTCAGTTTGCCTCTGAAGAAGATTTAATAAGCAGTATTTTACATCATTCAAAACTTGTTCTTACAAGTGGTCTAGCCTGTAGTAAATCACATGGAGGACACATTCTGGTGAAAGACCTTCATTTAGAAATATAATGTAATGTCTGCATTTTGGTCCTCTTTTGAACACTTCAAGAACACAAAGAAATGTATCATTGCCCTTCATGATGTACCCTATTTTTCACATTTGTTGAATTTTGGCCCCTCCACATTTTCGTAAAATTTATTTCATACATAATCCATGTGCATTTATATTAGATAATTAATTGCAACTTTGATCAATGTATTATTTTTGTATCGTATGTGAAACAACCATTGTTGTTACATTTATTGTTTGAAATATTGATCCCATTATATTGTTAATTTTTTGTTTTGAAAATGTGGAAATCAAATATGAATACGAATAACGAATGTTTGAGAAATGTATTCAAACAGCGTTTTCCATTTTTTTTGTATACGAAAATTACCTCATTGGTAGTTTGAATAGACATGTGACAGAAGTGATACAAATTTTTAGCAATTTTTTTCAGCAAAGTTACTGTGCATTTACTGTCAAGAGTGTTGAACATGTTATGTTTTTTTCCAACGTAACTTTCAAAATGATATATGTTAAATTGTATTACAAAATACCTGAAAAAAAAAAAATGATATTTACATGTATTTTCTTTTCATAAGAGTGGTCATTACTTTTTTTAAAATTACAATATGTATTTATTGGGTGTGTTATCTTGCGCTGTTATAAAGGTTTATAAAAATGGATATAAGAATCCCTGCATATTGATTGGTCAATTAGCGTGTAAAAGTTTTTCCTGATACATGGGTCACTTGAGTTTGATTTTCGCATTTTTTGCGCCCATTTTATTTTTTAAATGCTGCACAGGCATATTTCGTGGATCGGAATGAATTGTCTGCACTCTTTTAACTTTGGAAATAGTCTAAAACCCACTTGCTGCGCTCCTGGGTTTAAACCATTCCAAAGTTAAACTCGTGCATCCAATTCTTACCGATCCACTCAAGCCTGTGCATCATTCATATGTTTGTGTGCATGGGTCAAAATAAACTAACCCCCCTAACGTTTGTGTGCAGTAATCCCTATTGATTTTGTACACATAATAGGGATTACTGGAAATTACTGCAGTAAACTGGTTAGTTTATTTTGACTGATACTGTAGTGTAAATGCCTCCGATCATGAACAAAGTTTTACACCATACATTCTACCCGCAGACACACCTTCGACCGTGGACTGTCCACATTTGCTAGGCTAGTACAAAAGAAAGCTTATTCAATTACCCTTCATATGAGCTTGCATCAAAAATTCAGTGACATGTCAAACACACTGGTCCACGTTTACAAAGCACTTTTTTATAGTCCTCAAAAAATGGCGCCTACATGTAGTTTTGTATGTGTGTTATGTTTGTCTTTTGTGGGTAATTGACGACGCTGGGATTGTGTTTCTGCATATTCTATTGCCGGTGTGACAGAGATAAGGTGTCCTAATGTTCAGGGCAAATCAAATCAAATGATATCTGTGTGTATGTGTCGCATGTAAAAGCAATGTTTCGTGGCATTAGTTCAATCATTATTTTTCCAACACAAAAAACTGTTTAAGTTGTATACATGTATGAGTTAGTGTGTAGTATGTGTGAATTAATATTCATTGCCCGTATGTCTGTATGTTCGTGTTTGAGAGTGTTTGTGTGTCTCTGTGTGCACGAAGGCTAAAATGCCAATCATCCCTAGCTGTCCCACCCACAACAATGGTATTCCAGTCCAGGACATAACTGGTGTCGTTCATTTTCATTATTCTTTGATGATATACATGTAGTATGACTTTTTACATTTTTGCGGGCCACTGCAAGTGTCGAGCCCTGAATTAAACTTTGTTATTGCAAGTACAGTGGAACCAAGGTAGTATGTGAAATAGCACAGTAATTTCACAGGTCCAGGTACATTGTATTTTGTTGTTTTTAAGCCCTATCTGAAAAACAAGATATTCAGTGGCCAAAACATACTCGTTATAATGAGGTTCCACAGAAAAAATATTTGACAAGAACAATCATAAATCTTTTTTGTAAATTGTATTTATTGTGTGCAGTGACAGTCTCTCACATCTTTTCATCAATTATTATACTGATGCACATATTAATATTTGGGAGCAGTGAATTTAACAAAAATAATCATATGAGGGAAAAGATCATAGGCATAACAGGTCAGGGGTAAAAGTGGCAATTTTGGGGTGAAATCATGACCTTCCGGGGCAAAAAAATCTGTCTATTCCGCCAGTGCTACACCACCCTATTTATGATGTATGAAGTCCGATACAAAAATCCAGGTAGAGTCAGTTATTTCTTACTACACAGAGGTGTGCTTGTCTCATGAGATTGCTTAATCTTTAAGCATAAAATATCATCCCCCGACTAAAATTTACCTGAACATCCAGAAGTAACTTAAGGATAGCGTTTTGTCAACAAAGCAAATATTTCTTTACATTGTTTTTTTTTTTATCTGAAAATTCTTCACATCATGCAGCATTATACTGCCTTTCAAGTTATAGCTTAAAATTTTGAATATTGAGAAGAATAATTGCCCATATATTTGTACATACATTGTACATACATTGTGGCAAACAATGCTTAATAAATATGTTGTGTGCTGTGACACTCTAAAATAGGCCTCAAAATACACATTTTCATTGAATGTTTATAACAGATAAATCATACATGGTATACATGTATACAAGTGTTGAGGATCATCAATTTCATTATATTTAACTTTTTAACTATTAATAAATCACATGCACGTGTTTTATGAGACATTGCAAAGAACCAAGAATTATGACAAATACTTTGCATCATACTAATAATCAGTAACATTTCTAGTATTTACAGTAGACACAAATGAATAAATAAATACAAATAAACAAAACATATCATATGTGACCGGCTATAGCAAAACCCGGCACTTGTCAGTAATTTATGTTTAGACAAAATGGGCATTTCAGTTCACACAAATATTTAAGACTTATGATTGTAAATCTACATTTTTATTTTTACAGACAAGTACTGGGTTTTGCAATAGCCGTTCACATACATGTATGGCACACAACACATGCCATAAACATGAGTTGATGTGTATAACATACTTTTCAAAACAGTTATACAGTTTTCTCATTTTTAAATATGCTCAGAAATAATGAAACTTGAATGTTGAAATTATTTCAAAACTTGGCATAATGGCGTCCTGTTCTTTTTATGTAGGATATTATCACAGTAAGTACAGAAACAAGCTGCCAAGATCAAAAGACTGCATTTAAGGGATGTAGTAACTTTGTTAAAATGTGCGAAAAGTGATGAATAGTTGATTAAAATGTGTATTTTTGTGATCTGACATGTCCACTGAGTAATGTGTGAAAATTCCATGGTACATATACAGTTATAATTCTCCACTAGATAATTTAAAATCTGAACACTTTAATCATACCTATACATTTCTTTATAACGGTAGAGAAAACCCCAAACCTGTTCCATGCTTGTATTAGTAATATGAATACAATGAGATGTGAGAACCACTAGAGTTCCAAGTAAGTTTTGACAGTTAAGTTACTACATGTAGATCCCTTGAAACTGGAAATGTCCTGCTGGCTGAGCGGGTATACAAACAAAAAAGAGAGACAAATATTAACATCGTAACTCCATAATCTGTGGTCAATATATGTCATTGTTTTTCCTGAAAACTGGGTATTCTCTACTAAAGCATGCTCGCAAAATTTGCAACAAAAAGAAGTGATACCAGTTCTTTTAGTCATGCATGCCAAATCGTGGGCATGCTTGGGTAGAAAATGCCGAAAACTGACTGTGGCAAAACATGACAAAACAAAATATCAGTTACAATAACATTAGTTCTTATCTTATACTAGTCTAAAGACAATAAATCATAATTGCTTGAGGATCATTTTGCTCTGGACTTGTTCCTTAACTTCTGGCCGTCTCCCTTGAAAGCCTCAAAGGCATCAGGTTCGTCCTGGGGGGACAATAAAGAGACAAAGGCAAACATTAGTTGTAGATTAAATTATGGTATTCAAATTCAAATTTGTGTAACTCTTCATATGTATACATTTAAAACATACAAATACAAAATGAGGTAACACAACAAAATAATGGTTATGTGTGCAGGAAAGAAAGAATTACTGCATAGTTTGAAAATACCAATTATATTTTTACCGACAAGTGCAGGGTTTGGCTTTATTCAGTCAAAAACCATAATTGATTTCTGATCAGATCAAGTCTAGATGTGTAGCTGATGTAGACACAAACCTCTGTGAATCCATTGTTGTAAATTAAAATGTTTGGTACTAAGTGCATGGGATCTCAAAGAACTCAAGATTACATAAAAGTGATTTCTGAATGGATCGAGACTAGATCTGTGGCTGATGTAGATACATACCTCTGTGACTCCGTTGCTGGCGGTGGGTCGTATCCTCCTGATGAAGGTCAGAGTCCCTCTCTTGTAATCGTAGTTTGGAATGCCTCTGTCAAAACATGCAACATACAAAGAAGTTATATATGAGTTTATAATACTCCATTCTTGTAATCTCAAACTACAGTAAAAACCTGTCTTAATGGCCACCTGTTATAGCAGCCAACCTGCTTATGAAGGCCATTAAATGTGACCAAATGAAGGAAAAGCAATGTTATGGATCCTGTCTGTAGAGGTCACTTGTCTACAGTGGTAACTTTTTTGGTTTTCCTTTAATAGGTGGTCACTATACACAGGTTTGACTGTATTTTCTTTTAACAATTTTTCATTTCTACCAATTCTTTTGGCAAGGTCCCATATACAAGGTTAAAAGTGTATCAAACGACACTATTCATATACTGTATTCCTATTAGAATTAACAGGAAAAGTTAAAGCTATTCATAGACAAAACAGTACTATGTCAATAATTCTGATATGAAACTTTTATGGATGTTGTAGGGAAATAAAAACGATAGTTGGGTTTCATGCATCATAATAATATTTTTGTCCATGAAAATGTGTATACGGTAGTGTGTATACCTTTGTGCGGTATGACTGGTTTGTACCAGGAGTGTTAACAGGACTGGTCCCGAAAATACTCTGGATTGGGTCTGTGGAGAATACATGTTGTAGCAAAATCAGTCAGTCCTGAATGGGTTAATTTACTTGTGTATACTATATATACCTTTGTGGGATATCTTCTGGCGCTATTACTTCGTTTGTACCAGGAGGGTCTATGGAGAACACATGTTGTAGCAAAAGCAATCGGTCCTAAATGCGTAAATGTAATTGTGTATATACCTTTGTGGGATATCTTCTGGCGCTATGACAGGCTTGTAATCCACGTTCTTCTTCTTGCCATCTAACCTGTGGCCCTCGCCCTGGAAAGCCTGCAGGAGGGAAAACAAGCAAACATTACCACACATACATGTATATAAAACACAAGCATGATGCAAAAAAAACTGCTGAAAACTGCTTATCTACTATAATAATGCCTGTGTAAGAAAATAAACAGAAGCATAATACATTTACAATTCCACTCAGTGAGCTCCAATTTTGAATCCAGTGTATGCCCACTGTGTTTGTCCTTCGGCAAGACAACTAATCCACTATTGTTGCTCTCTACCAAGGTGTATGAATGGGGACCCGGTAGGAGGTGAAAGCCTTTATGTGAATGATCATCTCATTGCCTATGAGTCGCTTGGAGGGAATGCTTCTCAGGGAGAGTAGATGCTGCACACATCATGTGCTGGCTGGCATTGTATCCTATGACCAGGGTACTTGCATCAAATTAGGCTTTATATAAGATCAAACATATTATTGGGATTACATTTATCAATCAACAGTATCAATTACTAGTAGTGACAGTATTATCATAGGTTAAGTTGATGCCACTATGATATCATAC
The DNA here is from genome assembly GCA_037951105.1 of Echinarachnius parma. Classification (NCBI taxonomy): domain Eukaryota; kingdom Metazoa; phylum Echinodermata; class Echinoidea; order Clypeasteroida; family Echinarachniidae; genus Echinarachnius; species Echinarachnius parma. The sequence goes on along the minus strand of JBAMJV010004634.1, from coordinate 77,254 downwards.
CAATTTGAGTGATATTTAATTACAACTGTTCAGATCTATGTGGATAGTTTTTGATGATTCTATCTTATTCTATTAAACCAAATCTCTGTTTGGTATCCAAATGGAGTTTAATTTAGATGCAGGTCACAGAGATAGACACTGTTGGACTGTAGATGCATTCACCTAGCAGATACAGGACGAATATACACTTCAGTGGAACCTCTTTATGACCAGTTATGACTTTATGACTCTGTTAACCCGTTCCCTACGAGTTTATGAAATCCCCATAGACTTTGTACACAACCCACTCGGTTTCCTTGCTCAAGGGGTTAAAACGAGGTACGTGATATAGTGAGGTCATTTCACTGGTCTAGGTTCTATGTATTTTACTATTTTTAAGCTCTTATGTATCTTATATATAACAAGGTAAATTCATAGGCCAAAGAACTTCTAATAATGAGGTTTAACCATGCACTGATATGGTCACTGGCATAGACCTCTTCCTGCATCATCATATACAATCACTGATTCTCACGGTCTTCATGTTACATTTAGGATTTCTGATATTCAACAGTTTTTAGACTCGTGTGTGGATATCAAAACATCTGTTTTGACTCAGGCCTATGAAATATGAACAAAGTGTATAGGGAAGGAACCTTGAATTTATTCAGACAATTTTCAACTGTACAAGTTTAGGAATTACAAAAATCTTCATTTTGTAGCTTTTTTGAGAGCACATAACGACTTACCCTGAACTTGTTGGCATCTACATACTGTGTATAATCTGTGTTGTCGACTTGCATGTCCTAAACAAAGAAAAACAAAATATATTTAGAATCCATGTTTAGAAAACAATAAATACCCTAGATATAAACAGAGTGAAATGCCTCACACTTCTAGTACAGTATGTTTTTATTGCAGACGATATCCATCTACATCTCCAGGTTTAACAAATGAAGTGCTCAAAGTATTAATTTGTTAAACATACATGTATTTTAATGTAACATATCTGTGTTATTTAAACAAACAAAACTCACATTTCAAAGAAAGAAAAATACATGTTTAACTCCTGGCCTGTACAATGAAAAATGAAATGCATTGTATTCAATATCTACATCAAAACCACAGCATTGCGATGATGCATACCTCATGCGTATGTTCCTTTGGCTTGGGTCTTGGGGGTTCCACATAATCAACCGGCGGGGCAAATTCAACCTGCATAAAACAGAGACATTTTTCAATTGTATTTATTCATTTCTAGAATTTAATTGGGTAAGCAATAAAGTCAAGCACTGTTAAAAAGGAGAAAATATCAAATTCAGTCTCTACACAAAAGACATTCTATTAATTTTCCTTGAGAAGACTACTGTCCTTTCTAAAAATTATTCTTTGGGGGACATTTTTAAGCAGATTTGAACACAAGATAACACAATAATTATGTTAATTGTTTGCTTATTATTATCAAAACAACAATTAATTTTTTTATCATAATTCATGGTAATTTGCTCTGGAAAAGGCACTTTTTAAACTATTACTTACACTCATGTCACATTCAATGATTGATATAGCATCACTTGGCTTTGTTTCCAGTACTTGGAGTTCGTATATCTGTAAATAAAATAATTATTTCATCCATTATTTTAGCTTGAATTTCAGTTCAGTTCAGTTTATTTTGTTACATATATGCAGATAAAAACAAAAAAATACAAAATACATACTCATTGAATATAATGATAAATAAATAAAACATTTAGCAGATACATGTACACAACATAAGTAAGACATGATATAACATGAAATAGTTGCATTACATTTCATTTATTAAACCATAAAAAAACCTCATTTGACCTTTGACCTACTTATGTGACCTTTGACCACAGAATATCATGGAGGCCAATGTAGGGCATCTACCAATCAAGTTTGGTAACAAGCAGATGCAGGGTTGGAAAGTTATCAACCCTAATAGACTCTTGCAGGTAAAATTTCACATTGACCCTCATTTGACCTTTGACCTACTTATGTGACCTTTGACCACAGAATATCATGGAGGCCAATGTAGGGCATCTACCAATCAAGTTTGGTAACAAACAGATGCAGGGTTGGAAAGTTATTCAAAATTTTGTAAGCGTCACGGACGGACACAATTTGGATCCCTTTGTCTCCCTCCACCTACGGTGGGCTCGACAAAAATGGCCCTTTGCATGAGGACCATCATACATGGTTCAGCATATACTAAGAATAGATAAAGTAAGTTTGTGCACACAATCAAATAAAACAGGGTGAAAACTTTGTTTCTTTGCATCTGTGAAAACTGAAAATCAAATTTAATAAATTCTTTGTTTCTCGCCATAAAATATAAATCATGAATTTAAATAGTTTTTTGTTTATAAATATCCCAACCGGTAAAAGTCTGCAGTATAAGGTTTACATCTGGATTCACTTCCTGCCCCAAATCTTCAAGTTCTGAAGGGGTTAATCAAGATTACAAAGTTTTTATCACCTGACTTAGTAAATACAGTACATGAGCTGCCATGTAATATTTTTGGATATTACATGGCACTGTTACAGTACATGGCAATTCAGATGATAAAACGGTTGTTAAATTTGCTGTCGGGAAAATCATGGAATGTTCCCCTTGGGATTTTAAATGCTATTTCGTGAAGAAAATAAGTTCCTCGACTACGTCTCGGGACTTATTTACCCTTCCCTCAATAGCATTTTAAATCCCTTGGGAGTGGAACATTCCGTGCTTTTCCCTCTACCACCAGTTAACAACTGTATAATGGAGCACAGTAGCTGTCAAATTACCTTGCCATTGTATTTGATAGCCACCCGGGCCCGGGGGCCCGATTACGGACCAGCGACATTTACCTTGGTAATTAGCATCATTGGCTCAAACTCATTGATGTCAATATGCTAGAATAACATACACAACAACAGAATGCAGTGCAGAGCACACACACCGCCCATACTCATTCAACCGTAAAGGATTACACAAGCAAATCTAGAGATCAGTGGAACTAGTGCTGGTCCTGGGTCATGATCGTGCTCTCGGCCACACGTCTCCCTTGGCGAGGCAGGGCAAAATATTGCTAAAAACTGCTTATCTACTCAAATATCGCCAGTGTAATAAAATAAGAGTCAATATGGGGCCTAAAGTTTTTATCCTAGCAGAACTTCTTCAGAGTCAAACAAGAAGTAGCTGTGAGATTACCTTGTCATTGTATTTGATAGCCACCATGTCTCCCTTGGTCAGACAGGCAAAGCTTCTCAGGATGTTCTCCAGGCTGTCAAGAGGTCTATTGGTCAAGGATCACAACTTTATGGAGATAAAAATCAAAAGCTTTCCAGAACATTTTTGTAGTCAAAAGTATTAACATTTGAATAATGATACTTTGATTGTTGATAATATCCGGATTTGGATACTTTGCATGTAAGATCAGGATACTATCTCACATCAATTCCACTTTTTTCACAAGGCAAACATTGTTCTTTTTCTATAACACATCAATCAGAAGAATATTACAATGACATTGGTATATGACTCAAATGTTACTCTTGGGCAATTCCAAGCAAACGCTGTGACGGTCAGAGGGTGTTTCTCACAATGAAAGTCCAAATAACTCATAAAATCTAAATATCTAGAACCAACTTTTGATATGCATCTGTAACCACTATCCTACCAATAATTTACAATAGGCAAGAAAACCAAAATTCCCAATAAATTATTAATTATGAATATCAATATCTGCCGTAACGCCGTGACGGCAAAAAGACATGGGTTTCTTACATGCTAAGAAACTAAGTAAACTCTGTGAACTACAGGAACATTTTGCACTTTTGTCACATTGATTCTTTGTACTAGACATCAAGCTAGAACATCCAAATAAAAATGTAGAAAAAATCCAATGCTCATAGTAAATATGATATCATAAATGTATCTATGCACTGTAACGCCGTGACCTCTGAATTGTACATGTTATATATATGGGAGATATTAAAGAGATGAATAATATGATATAATTTTAATGTAGTGATCCAGAATAAATAAAGAACTAGATGAATGGGTGATATAACCAAGATGCTATTAAATGATCATCCGCATGACACAAATTTGCAGCACAGCGCCCTCTATTGATCAAAAAATCTTTTAGGACATAATTGAAATTCTTATCTATTTCAGAAGTTAGTTAATGGAACCCTCAAATATTAAAACCAAAATACATACTTAAATGTAACAATGAAATATGAGACCTTTGACATCTGACCTTTGACCTTGTTTCTCAAAATAACATACAAATGTTGAATTTTTGGTCTGCACAGTGCATATTTGCAAGTGATTTGTTTCATGTAACATGATTTCAGAGTTAGTTAATGTTTGTTTTTGAATTGGTAATTATCCGAGTGACCTTTGACCTGTGCCCCAAACAGTTTCAGAAAATTGTCTTTTACCTACAGTACTCTTTCTAACATTGATTCTGGAACTTAATTATGAGAACAAAAAACAACAACAATATTTTGACCTGTTGACCTATGACCTCCCATGACCCCATTCCCTAATCAGGTCATATACTTCACTGGACGCATACCAGTATTATTATCATGTTATCCTTCAAGGATTCTCAAACTATCTTGATAATAATATAATGTTTGCATATTTGTTAGCTATGTGACCTTTGACCTTTCACCTCATGGACCAAAATCATATCCAATAATCCGTACCTCTAAATACATGGATTGTACAAAGTTTGAACGAAATCCATCCAACGATTCTTGAGATATTGCACAAAAAAAAACACTGATGTACAGATGCACATACAGACAGACGGACATACAACCCATACACATACATGACTCGGGTAACTTTGAGATGGAAACATTATCAACTGACCCTATTCATATAATTATAGCATGAGCAATGCCCAAGCATACCTACAAAAAATATCTTACACTATTTGATTATGTCTACTGTGTTATGTCAATGGGAATCCAGTAGGTAGCGTCACGGCGTTACACAAAACGTAACGCCGTGACCAAATTGATATTGATTATATTAATAAGTGGTAAAAGATAATGCTGCTATTCAGCATGCATATTATAGCCCTATGGGCTAATACAGAGAAAACAAAAAATTATTTCATTCCCATTCATATTTTTCCAGAAATATTAAAAATATATGTTTTTAGTGTAACGCCGTGACATATTAATGATTGTAAATGAGACAGTCACTGAAGCGGAACGAAGAGCGAAAATGACGAAATTGATATTTATCTGAAAAATTGAAGCAATGATCCTATCAACACTGAAAGAAAATTTTATGAAAACTCCTTTTCGCAGTTCTTTTATGCTTAATATTTAATTGAATGTTTTGTGAAAATAACTGAAAATTAATTTATGCTATATATTAACAATAAAATAATAGTTTACAAATTTTTTTTTCAAAAACAAAATACATTTTTGGAAAGATCAATCTTTCAGCTTTCATTTGATACCAAATTTGTTATGGTACAACGAATTTGAAAAATCAGTGGTTATGTCAATGTTTGCTTGGAATTGCCCTCTTGTAAACGTCCTATAAAGTTATTGGATCACTTTAAATCAGTCTTATACAATTTGGTGTAAAGGATACACTGCTTTAGGGTTTGAGATGTCCAGGAAGTCTGTTGATTGAGGCTGGAACTTGGAGTAGGTTGCTACCGGAAGACCATTGGCTTCTACCTGCACGTTCAACAGATCCCCTTCATCTAGCAACAGATTCTGCATCATCTGTAGCAAACACAATACAAGAAACATTATTTTAAAAATAGTAAAACAAATTCTGTCAACCGTTGACTAAGGCTTGAATTAGGAGGAGGTTGCTACAGGAAGACCGTTGGCTTCTACCTGGACGTTCAACAGGTCCCCCTCATCCTAGCAATTTTGGACTGCATCTAATAGTCCAAAATTATTCCATCATTTGTTGTCCTCAAAATACAGAAGGACAAAAATATTTTGCAGCTTTTTAAAACCTGACTGCATTAAGGTTGCACACTTATCCATGATATAACTGAAAGTTTTTACTTGCATACAAAGGTTTATACACAAGACCTAATGTTCTGTGGTTTTTTCTTCTTACATTTCTGGGGTCGAACTGCCCAGAATCAAACTCCTCATTGTATTTATTTTTTTTCATACTGATTCAAGAACAGAAAAAAAAAGGTGGGTGTACTGTCCTTCATTTTCATTTTGATTGAATATTGTACAAACTTTGTTCAAGGAGATGAATTTATTATTCAGATTAACTCCAAACAATATTGAACTGAATAATGAATTGAGTAATCTACTAAGTATGATCAAATTTTATCACACCATTGACTACGGGAACCGGGTAGGCCCTGTATTAACTCTATGGGGATCACAAAATCACAAATCAGTACATCCAAACAGCAGACAGCAGACATCAACCGGACGACAAGAGCCACACGACTGTTCTGCTACATGATCCCACATTCCAGAACTGATCAACACCAGCAGTCATACTTCCCTCAAACAGCTCGTCAGTGAAATGCCCTTCCCTTAGAGGTTGTCCTGGCGCCATCTGTGGAGGCCTTCCGTCGCCACCTGACGGAAGGAACGAAGTAAACACCGGACTAGACTTTTACTTGCACTTTGTAAATAAGCACCTGCGCACCCTGTGTATGCACACACACACACAGTATCCACAAGAATCTTCAGGATTGAAGGAGGCAGATTAACCCGAAGAAGAAGAAGAAGAAATCTATTTAGCGAAGAGTTGAACAGGTTAATGAATAAACTCACCCAGTATGGTAGGTAGACCTTCCCTTCATCTGCAACAAACTCCAGCACTCCACAGTGCGTCGTCCTGTCTGCCTTCTTATTGGACAGTTTGAACAACATGGGATACTCAATGTGAAGCCGAGCTGAAATAAATATTGATACAAAGAATGAAGACATTAAATGGGAATTCTATCCTGGATATAACTTGCTTGCAACGGAAAAAGATCATTTTCGAGTAATATTTCCCAAAACTATAAATAATTGTTATCTTAAAGGGTACCACCACCCAAAACTAATATTTGTATAATATAAAGGTAACATCTTTAGTATTCCATTCCATCAACAAGTTCACAAAAATATGTTTGCAGAAAAAAAATATATAATTGGAAACCGCATCACCATTCTAAAGCATGCGTTTATGCAGTCTGAATTGTGTAGACTACCGCGGGTGCAGCAAGCGAATCGCTCGGAATTATATTGCCTACAAACGTACACGTGAGTAGAATTGGCGCACTCGCAAACCAGGAACCAGTAGTGGTTCCGTAAGTGGTGGAAATTAATTGCTTTGTTTATGAATTACTCGACCCTTTGCAAAATGTTAGGTATCTATTTGATATCACAAAACAGTACCAAAACATGTAGTAATGTGTTGTTATTTGCCCGGTGGTCCCCTTTAAAATTTGGCATCACATAGAAAAGGATCCTACCTATAATATGTGACCGGCTATAGCAAAACACTGCATGGGCATTTTAAGTTAACATGTGTGTAAAGACTTATGGATTGCAAAATTGAAACGATCATATATTCGCCAATTATTGGCCAATTTGTTAGAACAAAGCATCAAATGAAAGCTTGTGGTGAGGCCTTTCTAATGGTATGAAAATCTACATTTTGATTTTTGCCGACAAGGGCAGGGTTTTGCTAAAGCCGGTCACATATATAGTATGCAAACCTTGATGTAGCCACAAGTCGACTGAGCACCTTTCTCACTCTCACCAGTCAATTTGGACATAAAACAAAGTTAACAAATGACTAAAAAGAATTTTTGTTTTCACATTGATTGGGCCACACGATAAGGTCTTGATACCTTTTTGGTTGGCTACCCCTCACAAAATAATTAATTTTAACTTGTACATGCAATCTGCATTTTTAAACTTTAAATGAAATTTACTTTTATATTGTTATCAATTTGTGTGTATTTTATATTGTTGCTTTTAATTATATTGAGAAAATAACTGAACTTAACTGAACTGAACTGAATGATAATATAAATTATGATCTTATGACTTAGAAAAAGCAATTAGTGATTCTTAGCAAAAAAATGGAATGAGGCAACTGAACTTACCAAGGGTATCAAGTGCAGATGGAGGCATGATGACTGCAAACAAAGGGGGAAAAACAAACATTACTATATTTCTTCAAAAAAAGTAGGATTACATTTTTGAGTAGACATCTTTATCAACATTCCAACAATATATTAGAAGCTTTAGACTATTGCCTACATGTATGTGAAAGGTAACAAATTGAATGATACTAGTTATATTCTCTAACCGGCATCCAGATGGGATGATAATAAAAATGAAGTCTCAAACTTGATTTCCAAGGAATTCAGTATATTGATAACCTGCAATATGGGCAAAGTATAGCAAAAGGTTAAACCACAATATCTAACATTATCATGATTATGATACCTTTTCCAAATGTACGTACAGTAACAGTTTACAAGTCAAAACTCAAAAGTATGCAATAATATTTGTGGGTTTTTTGTGATTTATTATTATGTATTTTGTATTATGCTCAATTGACATACAAATGATTGAATGTTTTGGAATATTATTTATTGTATGGAAACAAAATAATTAATGCTGTAACCGATCATCGGATCGGCATGCCGATCACGATCCGATCATACATGATCGGACCGTTTTTGCCGATTTCCGATCATGCAGAAAAAATCGGAAGATCGGATCGGCAAAAAAAAAAAAAAAAAAAAAAAAAAAAATCCGTTTTTTTTTCTTTGGAAAATGATCCCAAAAAACATATTTTGGGAATATAAATGAATACCAAAGCAACATATATCCATATTAATAAGCCCAAGGTAATCTTGTATGGGTATGCTTTCATTTAAAATTGATTACCTCTCCTTTTACAAAATTATTCGCGCCGATTTTGAGCTTAGTCCCATGTGTTTCTGAAAGGTTACGCAAAATTAATTACATGGGACTAAGCTCAAAATCGGCGTGAGTAATTTCGTAAAAGAAGAGGTAATCAGTTTGAAATGAAAGCATACCCGTACAAGATTACCTTGGGCTTATTAATATGGATATATGTTGCTTTGGTATTCATTTATATTCCCAAATTGTGTTTTTTGGGGATCATTTTCCAAAGGAAAAAAAAACAATTTTTTTTTTTTTTTTTTTTTTTTTTTTTTTTTTTTTTTTTTTTTTTATAGCCGATCATCCGATCCCGATCATCGATCCGATTTCGAAGACCGATACAATTTTGCCGATCCGATCAAACGATCCGATCATCAAGGTCAGTTACAGCACTAATAATTACAAAAAAATTTCCCTCTTACTTTTTCCTCCTCGTTCCACATCCTCCCTGTAAGTCCCCGAGAGCATGGACACAGAGAAGCATCTGTACTGAGTCTTGAACTGGTTGGGAAACGACGCTGCAAAGGAGTTGAACCCAAACTGAAAGAAAAAATCAACAAACATTGAAGGAATTAGATTTGAAGCACACATCTCTGTCTAATTAGGGTCCTACTAATTAGCGCAAACAAGTGCAAAGTACTGCGAACAAGCGCAAAGAAGTGCGAACAAGCCATTTACTGCGAACAAATTTCCCTTTCGCATGCACTTGTTCAACGGGAATAGTGTAAATACTATTTACTGCGCACAAGCGCGAACGGGATTTACCATCCCCATTACATGTGGGTACCTATACAGGTACCCACATCCACACCTACATCAAAACGTAAGGTAGGGTTTCTCCCCGTTTATTCATTCCACTTATGACATGACATTTGTAATCTATAAGGTGAAATTAAATCATTGAAAGATGTGTTTTTGATACTTACCCACTTTTCTTGCTATGAATCAGCCAATATTTCACGTTCATTTGCCATGCAGTCGCGTCGAGCGCTGATCATCGCACACGCTTGCGACGGAAGTACCGTGAAAAGTGTGTTGCTGAAATGACCTTTCGTTAGGTAGTCTTCGTCCAGCCAGGAATTGATACGTTGTAAATTACTTACGCACATTATTGTATGCCTGTCAAATCGGAAATAAAGTGTGTGCCACTGAGTGCGCTTGAGATGAAACTACCGTATTTTGCTTGCGAATTGTTGTTTTTCAAACTTTTAAAGAATATGGATTTAAAAATTGTAACGACTGATTTTTGAATAGAATGAAATAAAATACGATGAAATATATTTATTTTTTATGAAAAAACGTACACACATTAAATTAAATTATACATTTTTACTTTGCAGTTTTAACAGTCGATGATGAGCCTTGCTTCCGACCAAAACAAGTTCGTATAATTGATGACGTATACATTTATGTGCTAGCTACACAGTGAACGACATTTTCACGTGTGCTTTGATGCTGGATTGACGGGCAGTTCAGGACCAACGAATATTATTGAAGCCCATTTCAATTTAGCTAGGGGCAACGTGACGCCATCAAATGGAGAATTTTTCATCGGCCATCTAGCAAGATCTACAAAGTTAGGTGAGAAAATACAAAATAAGAAATCATTCATGAACAATGATACAACTAACCCCAAAAAGGGGGGTTAGTGAAGTCACTACTGCTATACAGCAGTGTGACTTTTGGGCATACTTGCCCATACAGTTTCCCATTTGCTAGTGTACATCGTAACGCTGACGTGGGATTTACTGTGAACAAATTTGTTCGCAGTATTTATGAAATCCCGTTCGCACTTGTTCGTAGTAATTCCCGCATATCGATGGCTTATTCGCGCTATAGTTTGCGCTTGTTCGCAGTACTTCGCATTTGTTTGCACTAATTATTAAATTAGTAGGACTGCCTAATTATGATCTTTATTTTGACATTGTTGTCCTCGCGCGCTCGAGTAGACTTTTGGGGCCTAGTGATTTTTCTTTGTTCACTGCATCACTGCTCATTTTTGGTATTAGTTCAGTTCATTCTATTATCCTCATTCTCATTCCAAAGATATTACAAAGCAAAGTCTGCAGCTGCATGTTTCCATTTCTTGTTGAGTGAGTGCGAGTGCTGTGTTGTTGATGTTGCGCAATATCAACTAGCAGCCGCAAGCCACAGTGAACGGATCTTGCATTAATAATCCCCCGCAACTGCAGGCGCCCGTGCAGACAGGGCACCGCTCCAATCGGTGGAATCCTTGAAGTTTTATGTCTGCGATTCACATTCAAAATGCAACAATACGAACTTAAAATTAAACTTAAATACTGCCGATTCAAATCAAGAGAACTGATATAAACATGTAAAGTCTCACCATTTCTTTTCGATGGATTCTAAAACACTTTCCTGAAGATCGTCTCGCGGAGATTTCCGTTGTTTACAACGGCATAGTATGTGATGACTTGTAGATTATTGAAGTTAGACGGATAATAACACACAGGATCTAAATAGTAAACATGCATTGCCAATTTACTAATTTATATCGATCCACTGGACAAATTCCATCTGTAAAGTGTCACGAACTCTGGCGGAGTGGAATCTCTTACCAAATAACGCATGACAAGCCCCCTGTCCTTTATACTATACACTGTTAAAACGCTGTGTAAACAAATTCAACAACTTGTTGAAATTTTTCAACAACCGCTGTTATATGAACCATCCAACTGTTGTTGAAAACATTCAACAACCCCAGTTGTTTAAAGTTTACACAACTGTTGTTTTAATTTGTTCTACAACTGTTGTTTAGAATAAATTTCAACAATCCCGTTGTTGAAATAGCAAATACAAAACAAGATGTAAAAGCGGCAAGGGTAGGATTCGAACCAGGGGTCTTTGGGTTAAATAAGTCTCACTCTCTATCAACTGTGCTATCTCGGTTCGCTTGGTTTGCGAAGGGACAAAAGAGGTTTTTTAATTAGGTGCTCTCGATTCAAACTGTGCTTTTAGAGATGTTCACCTCCAATTATATTGTTGCAAATTTTGTTAATGTATGTTATTGAAAATATTTGGAAATAAATGTTATATTGAACTTGAACTTGAATTTGAACTTTATTGATTGTTCAAATTAAAGGGGTATGTGATGACCCAGCCTCTGCCTACCTTAACCCCCCCCCCCCCCCCCCCCACCCCCCTCCCTCAGCTATGGCCTTTTACGAGAATGTCAATTCGGACCGATCATTTGATATTATGATAAATATGTCAGCCTTAATAGGTTTGCTTTATTTTGTTTATATATCATATTATTAGACCCTGTAATCAATTGACTTTTCAAATGCAACCAACATTAGTTGGAACCATATAGCTGTTTATAGGAAACTTTTATACAACTCTATGGATTGGAACGATTGGGGCATACACAATTATTTGATGTGGGCAACTTCTACATACTCATAGGCGTATTATAGGAGGCGGGGCTATATAGGAGCGCATGCAGTCCCTCCTGGAATTTTAAAAACGGTCATACAAGTTCGGACAAAAACCACCCAACATTCGGGTAAAAACATGTCGGGCAAACTCACATCGTATTTTGGGCAAAATCCTATCATATTCGGGCAAACTCATTATTCGGGAAAAGGCATTTTGCGGTATTCGGGCAAAATCATGTCATTGTCGGAAAAGGTCATAAACTAACTTTTATCATCAGTTCGGGCGCTATATTGTTTTTTTTTCTGTGCTTTTTAGGTGAAAATGGGGAACATAACGGGGCAAATTACTCAACCCCTGGAAAAAAAAATGTGCCCCTTTTAAATTTTCTGACTTACTTGTAACTTACTTATTATCTCTATTTGCAACGGGGCCAAGATCTGAAATCGATTTGCATTTTTTTCCACTACTGGTAAAAATATCACACACGGGTATAATGATTTTTCAAATATTAGCGTCAGGAAAACCAGATATGAATATGGGGGTGGGGGCAGGGGGGGGGGGGTCTGTGTCCATCCCAATAATTTTAAGGGACAAATACATAAGGGGAACATTGCATCAAAACAAAAACAAATACATCAGGTGTGCCCCAGCACACCCCCCCCCCCCCCCCCCCCAAATATCGTTTTGCCCCCACCCCCAATCTGCAATCAGTCCGACCCGGCTAGCGACTTGATTGTTCAAAAACCGCCCCCACCCCAAAATAATGATTACCCTAAAAAATCACTCGTCAATATATTTATTTATTCATTTATTTATTTATTTTGGTATACATTTCAAACTGATCAGCAGCAGTGCTGAAAAGATCAGTGTACATTGAACATCAAAACATACATAGTATAAATAATATAATATAGCAATTGTTACATTCGCATTTAAATGAAATGGAACATTAATGTTAAGTACAAAATTTACAAAAGTAAATCAATATAAGATAAACAAAGCTACACTACACAAAGGACAAATATCAAATCATTGAGCATAATTGCTAATCATTCATAATTGGAACTGTTCTAAGTTATTAATCACCAAGCAATTAATTCATTATAATATATTTATCATTTATACCTATCAGCTGAATACCTATTGTGAAATCATTATTATATGAGAGCAAGTCTATTCTAGTCATATTGATATTTCAATTAAAATTAATTAAGCATAATTAAAAAATTAATAATTATGTCAATATTTCCATAAGAAGTAATATTGATGAATGAAACCAAAAATAAAATCTTACGTAAAAAGAGCTAAAAGATACAAGTTTATATATAGGGGAAAATCAATTTACGATGTTGTTAGATCTTTATAGGATGGACTATTTAAATTGGCAACGTTTAAATGCTCACATATACGCGTCATTGAAATAGCTACTTATTTAGCGTTGCTGACTTAAAAGTGATTGAAGACTATTACAAATTCTACCTTTTTTCCAAGTTTTAAATCTTGTCGTTCTTATAAACACAGTTAAATAATTAATTTCATACATGTATTATATTATAAATTCTTATTTTTTTATTTGAAAGAATATTTCGAAATAATATGAATCAATTATAACATTGAGTTCTGAAGGATGATCGCGGGAAAAATAATTTTACAATCTGTTGTGTTGTAGAATCCTGAATGATTAATAGTTGAAAACCAAGATTTTCCGTGGAAATTAGTAAACATGTTTATCACAGATATACGGACACAATTCTATGATGTCATTCTTCACCATGTAAGTATCACACCTGTTCATAGAAAGGGATTGTTTAAATGTTTGTTGATTAAACTGCTTTGTTGACAAGCCGTGTCCCTCTTTTAGTTTTAGGTGCGTATGTAGTCCCATGTGTTATTGTTCGTGATGGGTTTTTGTTTTGGTTGTGACATGACGTCATATAAAGTGCTAAAAGTAAAAATAAGACTTATTACAAAATATAAGTGAAAATATTTTTGTTCTGGGCCTGATGTCAAAACACTGACGGCCCCTTGTTACCTTCTTTAATTTGCGTTCTGTAAGAATATTAATTATTGACATGATAAGTCGAGAGATTTTCTTGTCCGTCTGCAAAATTAATATTTAAATTACAAATAAAAATATACAACTTACATATTAGATTATTACTTAGTGTTGTTCCAGTTGGAGCTGCACGTAGAACTTATCGCACTTAGCGTTGTACAGTGAGTTAGCGAGCTCCCATTGGTTGATCGCCCGATCTCCAGTCAAACGTCAGAGCGCTCTCTCCCTGACTGGCATCCCCATTACATGTGGGTACCTATACAGGTACCCACATCCCCACCTACATCAAAACGTAAGGTAGGGTTTCTCCCCGTTCATTCATTCCACTTATGACATGACATTTGTAATCTATAAGGTGAAATTAAATCATTGAAAGATGTGTTTTTGATACTTACCACTTTTCTTGCTATGAATCAGCCAATATTTCACGTTCATTTGCCATGCAGTCGCGTCGAGCGCTGATCATCGCACACGCTTGCGACAGAAGTACCGTGAAAAGTGTGTTGCTGAAATGACCTTTCGTTAGGTAGTCTTCGTCCAGCCATGAATTGATACGTTGTAAATTACTTACGCACATTATTGTATGCCTGTCAAATCGGAAATAAAGTGTGTGCCACTGAGTGCGCTTGAGATGAAACTACTATGGTAAGGGTGAGAAATACCTTGGAACAGGCGAGGCTGGGCCGAGGCGTTTACCTGCTCCGAGGCTGCATCCCTTCCATGGGTCGTCGAGCTGCTCCTAGCTCGGGGCTTCCGTCGGCGGTGCCGTAGCCCGACGGTAGCGGCGTGCGAGGCGGTCCGCGACGGGGTATACCGAAGCTAGCTGGTCGGCTTCGGGGGTGCGACTCCTAGCGGAGGCGCAGGTGATGTTGTTGTACACGGTACAATACGGGTTATATTGGGTCGATCCACACGATACACACATGTGAATACAGATAGTTCGGTGGAGCCGATGTTGCACTGACTTGCGGGTATAAGTACGTCCGTTCATCAGTGCAGGTAAGGTCAACTCTGGCGATATCGGGCCCGTTCGTTCTGCTGACCCGGCCGTGCGCGATGCAATAACCCCGCGCACGGTGTGTGCGTGATCCGCGCCCGTACATATACTATACATGCGAGGGAGTGCTAACTACGGTAGCCCTAAAGGGACCACTGTAAATCGGTCCCTACAACACTACCGTATTTTGCTTGCGAATTGTTGTTTTTCAAACTTTTAAAGAATATGGATTTAAAAATTGTAACGACTGATTTTTGAATAGAATTAAATAATATACGATGGAATATATTTATTTTTTATGAAAAAACGTACACACATTAAATTAAATTATACATTTTTACTTTGCAGTTTTAACAGTTGATGATGAGCCTTGCTTCCGACCAAAACAAGTTCGTATGATTGATGACGTAATACAATTTGCGCTAGCTACACGGTGAACGCCATTATTACGTGTGCGGTGATGCTGGATTGACGTGCAGTTCAGGACCAACGAAAAAAATTGTAGCCCATTTCAATTTAGCTAGGGGCAACGTGACGCCTCCAAATGGAGGATTTTAAACCTGTCATCTAGCACGATCTGCAAAGTTAGGTGAGAAAATAAAAAAACACACAGTGATTTATTTAACGTCATACACAGTCCTACAAAAAAAAACGGGGGTTAGTGAAGTCACTACTGCTATACGGCAGTGTGACTTTTGGGCATACTTTGGCATACTTGGCCATACAGTTTCCCATTCGCTAGTGTACATCGCAATGCAGGCGTGCTGACTGGGCTCAGTCAAGCAGAGAGCGCAGTGATGTTTCACCGAAATTGGACTTGTGGGCGGAGCCTTGCTCTACTGCTCGGGTCTAATACATGCAGAGCGCTATGCCTGGCTTCGGCTCTTGCGCGAAGCATCCCCATTACATGTGGGTACCTATATACCCCCGGCCACCTACATCAAAACGTAAGGTAGGGTTTCTCCCCGTTTATTCATTCCACTTATGACATGACATTTGTAATCTATAAGGTGAAATTAAATCATTGAAAGATGTGTTTTTGATACTTACCCACTTTTCTTGCTATGAATCAGCCAATATTTCACGTTCATTTGCCATGCAGTCGTGTCGAGCGCTGATCATCGCACACGCTTGCGACGGAAGTACCGTGAAAAGTGTGTTGCTGAAATGACCTTTCGTTAGGTAGTCTTCGTCCAGCCATGAATTGATACGTTGTAAATTACTTACGCACATTATTGTATGCCTGTCAAATCGGAAATAAAGTGTGTGCCACTGAGTGCGCTTGAGATGAAACTACCGTATTTTGCTTGCGAATTGTTGTTTTTCAAACTTTTAAAGAATATGGATTTAAAAATTGTAACGACTGATTTTTGAATAGAATTAAATGAAATACGATGGAATATATTTATTTTTTATGAAAAAACGTACACACATTAAATTAAATTATACATTTTTACTTTGCAGTTTTAACAGTCGATGATGAGCCTTGCTTCCGACCAAAACAAGTTCGTATGATTGATGACGTATGTAAAAATGCGCTAGCTGCACAGTGAATGCCATTTTCACGTGTGCGGTGATGCTGTGTTGACGTGCAAGCAGGACCAACGAAAATTATTGAAGCCCATTTCAATTTAGCTAGGGGCAACGTGACGCCATCAATTGGAGAATTTTTCATCGGCCATCTAGCAAGATCTACAAAGTTAGGTGAGAAAATACAAAATAAGAAATCATTCATGAACAATAGTCTTTACAACTAACCCCAAAAAGGGGGGTTAGTGAAGTCACTACTGCTATGCGGCAGTGTGACTTTTGGGCATACTTGCCATACAGTTTCCCATTCGCTAGTGTACATCGCGACGCAGGCGTGGCGCGAAGCCACGCCCCATCTGTCAATCTTCATCCGTGCCAAGCAAAAACGGTGACCAAAACTCACTGATATGCCATACATTATACACGTGTCGAATCTCACCCATAGGGTGTCGCACACTAATCATCGGTACACACAGACAATAGAAAAATCAAAGAATCATTCAATACAACTCGCAAATTTATAAGTCAAATATTACGAAAATGAGAACTTACCAAACTGCTGAGAAGCCAATTACTAGAAGAATATCTCAGCTTTCGAATGGTGCAAAAAAATTTGTCAAAAATCGAGATTTGACTGGAATATCACGAGTTTGGTATCAGAATGTAGGGGCCATCGACAGCTTTCTCCTCGCATACAAATGGTATAACGGTCGTTGAGTCTATGGCAGCATGCGAAAGCCAATCAGAAGGCGCCTTTAGCTGCAGCATGGGTTGGCTTTATGCAAATGAGTCCGATCGGATCGCGAGCTGGTTTGAACGTAACGCGCATGCGCGGGATGGGAGGTATAGTTCTACGTGAGCTGTTCAATTACATAATCAAGTTAGGCCGGTCCTACTAAGTACTAATTAGCGTGAACAAGTGCGAAGCCGAAGTACTGCAAACAAATTTCCCGTTTGGTGTTTGCATGCACTTGTTCGCAGTAAATAAAAATACGGTAAACTGCGAACAGAATTTACTAATTACTGCAAACAAATTTGTTCGCAGTATTTATGAAATCCCGTTCGCACTTGTTCACAATAAATCCTGTTCGTGCTTGTTCGCAGTGCATTTGTTCCCGCTTATTCCATTGATATGTTAGGTTATCTTCTCACTAAAACCCAAATTGAATAACTGATAATGATATCTGCATTTTTATATCGATGGCTTATTCGCGCTTGTTCGCAGTACTTCGCATTTGTTCGTGCTAATTAGTAGGACCGCTTTAGTTACAGTTACATGTCGGAATCGCCATTCAAAAATCAAAATTTCGAAATAAATGTAAACTAATTGTATTTATAAACAGTTAACAGTCAGGGTATTCAGTAGAGGCACATGCTCACAAATGCAGATCGTCTGACAATTTCATGATTTTGGATGTTGTCCTCATTTATAATGACATTATGCAATTGGCATGCCATTGCCAAGGAGCAAGAAAAAATACCAAATCAGTTCCAATTCCACTGCTGCTCGCAGTGGCAAGGTCGCTAGTGCTACGTTGGAATGTGGGTGACCAATGACAAGTTGACCAGTGACTAGTGAGCCCCTTGACTTGCAGGGGTGAGTGAGCCGGCTGAGTGCCCCCTCCAATTGCGGTAGTGCTTAGACAATGGCTGTATGCACTAGCTGTACAACAAGTGAACGCTAACATGCATGGAAGCCAATACTTTTGTTTGTTATTTATTTAAGCAGAATCTGACATGCTTTTCCTTTGTCAAATTTAATTTCCATGTCTTCTTTACAGAGAGTCCTGATGCTTGTACTGAGCCAATGACGTAGATGCTATCTGCGCCTGTAAGATCCTTGTTAGTGGGGCCATGTCATATTAATTTAATGATTCTAAGTTCACCTCAAATTAATATTAATTGGTGTGTATATTCCCTGAAGTCTAATCACAAATTCTTGTTATATAAATTAATTCTTGTCTTTAATGTCTCCCTTACAGAGAGTCCTGGTGCTTGTAGCCAACAATGTGGATGCAATCCGTGACTGTAAGATCTTGCAGATGTTTTTCTAGTGGGGCCATGTCATATTTGTTTACTGATTCTAATTTCACCTAAAACTTTTAGTAAACTGGTGTGTAGATTTTCTGAATTCTTGTTATCAATTGTTCCTTTTAAAGAGAGTTCTGGTGCTTAAAGCCAACAATGTGAATGCGCCTGTAAGATCCTGCAGACGCTGTTCCAGTGGGGCTGTGTCATATTTATTGACTGATTTTAATTTCACCTCAAATATTAGATAAACTGGTGTTTAGATTCCCTGAAAATATGTTGATATACTTGTCTTCAATGTCTCCTTTTGCAGAGAGTTCTGGTGCTTGTTGCCAATGATGTGGATGCAATCTGTGCCTGTAAGATCCTGCTGATGTTGTTCCAACGATCTGTGCTTGTAAGATCCTCCAGACATTGTTCTAATGGGACCATGTCACATTTTATCATTTGATCATTCTAATTTCACCTCAAATTATTTATAAATTGGAGTGTAGATTCCCTGAAAATATTTTGTTATCCTTTTCTTCAATGTCTTCTTTACAGAGAGTTCTAGTGCTGGTAGCCAACGATGTTGATGCAATCTGCACCTGTAAGATCATGCAGACACTGTTCCAGTGGGACCATGTTACATTCATTCAGTGACTCTAATTCCACCTCAAATTATAAATTCATTTGTGTGTATATTCCCTGAAGTCTACACACAAATTCTTGTTATAAATGAATTCTTGTGTTTAATGTCTCCCTTACAGAGAGTTCTAGTACTTGTTGCCAATGATGTGGATGCACTCTGCGCCTGTAAGATCCTGCAGACGTTGTTCCAGTGGGACCATGTTCAGTACACACTGGTGCCAGTCTCTGGGAAGGATGATGTGGAAAGAGCATTCCTGGAGCACTCTGAACAGGTAATGAACTTAGGCAAGCTTATTAAAGGGAACCACCAGGCAAAGAGCAACACAGGGTTATAAGTTTTGGTACCGTTGTTTGATATTAAATTATTGCGAAGGGTTGTGTTATTCATAAACAATGCAATTAATCACCAACACATAACCAACATGGCAGATGGTTCCGTAAGCACCACAGGTTGGCGAGTGTGCCAATTCTATACCCGCGTACATTTTGAGAAATAAAAGGTAGACACGTACATGTACGTCCTAGACAATGGACTAGTCGTCGTCCGCAGACCCATGAACAATTACTGACCTGTAGTATCGTGATGGGTTTTCAAATTATATAATTTGTCTGAAAACAAATTTCTGAACTTGTTGGTGGAATGGAATGCTAAAACTATTACATTTCATTTATAAGAATATTATTGTGGTTCCCTTTAATCAAAGCAGTTTCAGGAAACATTTACAATTTTCATCCTTTTAGATAAATGTTAAATTGATAGATTATTAAAGTAGTTAATAAATACCAGATTCCTTGTTTCCCCCTTATTATTCAATCCAGGAGTAATTTTCTTACAATACCTGAGAACTTAATATGATGAGAGTCGAAATTTGTTAAATACCATTTTAACAATCATTACATGTAGCTCAAATGTGTTATTGATGAGAGATTGCAGAGATACAGCCAGCTAACCTGGCAAGCGGCAATGATCATAAGAACAAGATGAAAGTAGTATTACTGAATTCAACTGAATGAAGTATTCCACTATTCCTAAATGGTCATATTCATAACATTTCATATCACAAATGTCTCTATGGGCTCCAAGGAAGGGAGAGTTTAGCATTATAATATTATCACATAAGTAACTTTAAATAACAGTACGTCTCATACGAAAAGCTGTTGTCCATAGTGTTGACATGAGTAAAAGGGATGCAAACACAAAATGTTTTTATGCTCTCGATCATATCATGTTACTCTGATTTAAATTATAATTCAGTTGGCCTGTTGTTATTTATTTACAGCTCAAATATGTTGTATTGATCAACTGCGGTGGCACTGTCAACCTGATTGAATCTCTTCTACCTAGTAATGATGTTTGATGACGTGGCCACTTCAATGTTGTTGCTCTCAAATCTCAATCATATCATTCTACTCTGGTATAATTCAGTTCTTCTTTCATTTATAAACAGCTCAAATATGTGGTATTGATCAACTGCGGTGGCACTGTCAACCTGATTGAATCTCTGCTGCCTGGCAACGATGTTGTCTTCTTCATTTGTGACAGTCATCGACCTTTTGACCTCTGGAATATCTACAACGAAACACAGGTTAGTTTTACAGGTGCTATTTAATCATCTGTCTTAATGGGCTTCAGATAGCTGCAAACAATCATCAATAGACATGTTTTGAAAATGTAAACAAAATAAATGACTAAACTTAACTGAGAAGATTTTTTTTAAATCTAGAGATTAAGTGAAGCAGTAGTACATTTTATTTCAATGGCTTTTAATTAATAGAATGTTCTAAGACCATATTTGACTTTCATTAAAGTTTGAATGTGTAAATGATTTTTATATGAATGTTGTAAATATGAAACCTAGGAGAGAAGTGGTGTGGCAAGATTGGTAGATCATGTGCTTTCCAATCATGAGATCCCGAGTTGGAACTCGGCCCACTCCGTTATCCTTACACAAGGCATTTAATCCACATTGTTGCTGTCTACCCAGGAGTATAAATGGGTACCTGGTCTGGTGAAAATTAGCTTGGTGCACCTATAGGGTTGCCCACGGCTAGTATGCTCCCGGGAGAGTGTACAAGATAATTGTGTGGGTCTGAACTGTACCAAATGACCAGGGATAATAATAATAAGCGCATAGAGGCTGTTTAAATACGATCTATTATTATTATTATTAATAATAAAACCCTGAAAACCAGTGGTACAAACTCCAAAGTGAATTTGTACCAAATCATTAAGAAAATTTGACAAATCAGATTGCTGATCAACCCACTATCTTTGTTTGACTCTTGTGAATTTGACATCAAATTCATGGCCAATCTTTCTTGAATTCTTCTTTGTTGTTAATTTGGCAGATCAAGTTCCTGATCAACCCGGACGATGACTTTGACATCCCTGGGTATGAAGACATCTTCAGGGATGACGAGGTGAGCTCATAATATTGATTAACTATTCTTAAGAGCTAAGATGCCATCATTTGTTAGAAAGGTTAAAAGAGAAACTAAGTGAAATTAGATTAACTATGCACCTTCCTTTTCATTTGTAATATACACTCTTTTTCTGGGTAAATATATAACTGAACAATTAAATTAAATGTACAAAATTGCAATTTAGTGGTTGCAGTAACAATACTTTAAAGATTGATCTAGTTAATGGTGTTGTTAATGAAATAAAATAAAACACATTATGTAAGAAAGCAATAAATTGAGTAGTAAGAGACATCATTTTCATGTTGATTTATTTGCTCCTTTCAGTCTGACAGTGAGGACTCTGGTGCAGAGAGCGATTCCACAGAACCAAACGGAAAGAGGAGACGGTTTGATGAGGTACATGTATGCTAATATCTGCAATTTGACTTATTTTGTCTACTGTTTGAATATTGATTGCTGTGGGCTGGAGAATATTTACTGTTTCTTGTAATTAATACTACTAAATATTCTGATCATAAGACCTGTTCAAGACCTATGGGGAACTGTACTTTGATACAACATCTAGATTCAGTGCTTCCACTTAATTTGATAGACTTTAGCAGAGCAATTTGACCACTTTATTAGAAGTACACATTAACTGGAGATAATTTCCCCTAAAAATATATATGAAATGTTTTGTAAAATCCTGCTCCTTTTAACTCTGAAAAAGACCTTCCCAGGACTGGGCTCAAATCCTTAGGGGATTGGTGAGGAGGGGTGGTTCTACTCAGCACCCCCTCCCGGGCCTCCCCCCCCCCCCCCCCCCCCCCTCCCCCCAAAAATATCTTAACCCTAACCAGGCCGGGTTATTTTGGCTATGCTCTGGCGGGAGGGGGGGGGGGGGGGGGGTGGATTCCACCCCTTTAACCTATTCAGGAATGGTCCTGAAAATCCTTTGGCTTGGGGTTTATGAATGATGCAACTTAAAGTTAAAACAATTAAATATTTGTGAACAGGTTAAATGTTACTCCACTATGAGGAGACCACTGTGCCATATTTGTATAATTTGTCTTGTAGAGGTTTTGAGCCATGATCAGATCGGCACCCGACTCCAATTCGCTGGGTCCTGGGTTCAAAACCAATCTATGTCCGAGCATTGTTTGCATGAAAATAACACTCTGATATTTGTTTAGCATTGAACTCTATGCACATTTTCATGGGCTCTTTTTGGCATCGCGGGGGCAAATTTGCCCCAAGCCTCTGTGTATTTTTTTCACCGATGTGCTCATGTTATAGGACTATTGTTATTCCTTGATAAGATTCATCTGATTGTGAAATTGTTACTCAGGAAAATGTTATTTTCACACTATTGTTATTGTGATCCCACAGGAAATCTGGAGCGGAGGATGAACAGGAGGCAGGAGAGAAGGAACACATGTTATATAATGATTGTTATTGTTATCCCACAGGATGCTCTAGAGCGGAGGATGAACAGGAGACAGGAGAAGAGGAACTGGGAGGACAAGAGAAGCAAGATCATGTTTGACTACGAAGAGTTCTCATACTTTGGCTCATCGGTGAGTACAGATAGTGGTGGTGGTGGTGGTTTCGATGGTGATGGTAATGATGATGAAGACTTGTGTGTATTAGATCCTTATTCGTTGGTAGCCATTTGCACCCGGGCCAATGCTAAGGCTGAGCCCTAATGGACCACCATCTCTGTACAATTTACAATGACAATATTACAGTTGATAGATATGTACATTTGGATCTCATTTTATTGTGTTCAAGTGTATTTTGTGGACGTGGTGTGGCAAGATTGGTACAGCGCTCTTTCTAATCATGAGATCCCGAGTTCGAACCCTGCCAACTGCTTTTGTCCTTCAGCAAGACAATTTATCCACAATTGCTGCTCTCTACCCAGGTGTATAAATGAGTACCATAGTCAGGTGTTAATTAGCCTGTAGCGCCATCATCAGTGGCAGCTCGGCTAGTATGCTGCCCGGGGAGTTGAGAAAGTATGCAGTATCATTGTGTTGGTTTGAAATGTACCTGATGACCATGGGTAATAATAATTTGAATAATTATTTAAGCGCAGTAGAATATATATTTATAGTAGCTGCGATATATAAATGTTCATATTATTATTATTATTATTTGTAAGGTAGTGGGTCTGTGTGTGTATTTTTGACTTAAACGGTTAAGTAAATTTTTATTCTTCCAGGATCTTGCTTTGTTAAACTGTTTTTCTGAAAAATAGATACGTCCAATTTATCAGAAAGAAATGTTTGTAATCTATGATATTGACTTCTTGTTATTTCTGTTTCTATTTTGTGAAATTCCTCAGGCTGCCGTTGTGATGTACAACCTAGCATGGAAGAAATCAAAGGACACAAACGACCTGTTATGGTAATAAGTTTTTTATGTTGTTTCCATATTCATTTGACTTTTATTTGTATATGGCACTGGTTTTTTTAAAGATGCCAAATGTGTCAACCAACATGGTCAAAATTGAAATTAAGTGAACTAACTTCAAACAAGTTTTTTTAACATTGACACAACTTATATTTTCGTGAAATATAAATATCTGGGCTTAATCTATCCCCCAATTCTGCAAAATATCTATGAACATTTAGGATTTCCTGTATTTAAAAGAAAAATATGATAATTTTCACATTGCCATACTAAAATCCTACTATTCCAAATGGCATTACAAATAATACAAATAATTAAAGTGGGCTTCTGACATCATGTGTGCCATTTTGGGGGCTTCTGTTTCTTAAATTTTAGTTTTTAGGTCATTTTAAAGTGAAAAATAGCCTTAAAATTTGGATTTTGCAATTTGAAGTTTTTATAATGCAAATTTTTTTTACTGTTGTTGGTTCAAACTTATTGTATGGAAACAATACATGATAGGACATATTTACATGATATAAAATTAGAGCAAGACACTTGCAAAAAAAAATTAAATTTGATTCTTGTATGTGTTTCGGACGTTACACATTGTTAACATTTACCCTTTTTTCACACTTCTATGACCAGTTGTGGTTTAAATCTTTGCTGTTTTGGATTATTTAAATACAGAAAGTATATGTTTAGATGTAAATCTATCCAAATTCTTCTTCGAAATGGTCAAATTAACTTCATAGCACAGAAAGGGGTCTTCTATCAACCATATATGACATTATACATTACAGTACATGTAAATTTGATTTATCTATAATTATGTTCAGATCTCCAAAGTAGAGACAATTTTAAGGGTTTTAGTGAAATTATGAAGTACCTAGTACTACAATAACTACAATTTGAGAATTGTGATCTATAATTTATTGTAGCAAAGTTGCATTATGTTATGACATACCCTATTTTGTTTCGGACGTTACATGGTGTTAACATCACTTCAAAACATATCTTAACTCGCTTTGTTTGCATGATTTTGCAAGCAAAACCCATAAATATGTGCATTAATTGAACTCCCAAGGAAAGGGATAGTGAATGTAGTCCATATTGATAGACAAAATCCAAGATTTTGTACAAATATTACATGCAATTAGAAACTGTTATTATATACAGTCAAAGGATGATCGATGTGACTTTCCAGAGTTTCCTTCATCATTTTACAAAAGATAAAAATATATGTATTGTACAATGACATACATTGTATATGATTTAAATTTTCCATTTTCTTATTTTGATAAAATATGAAGCTCAAACTAATATTATAAAACTATTATCGAAAATTAGAATAACTGTCAGAAATGCATTACTGATCAATATGATATTAGCAAAACCTCAAATTCAAGTTATAATGGCACATGTACAGTACACTTGTATGTACCACATAAGGTTACAGTCAAGAAATTAGATTTGTTCCAGCAGATATGGTTATATTTTTCAAAGATAGTTGACTTGCACAAAAATGTAATTGATCATAAACCAGTAATGTTCTGGAAATTGTCTTAAGAATATGATAAGGAATTATCTTGGTGTACATGTACCTATAGTTTACATGGCATATGCCATATAGTATTTCAAAAGTAACTTTTGTTTTAACATGTGGATTTTTTTAATACAAATGATTAACATTTTAATTATTGTCAGTAAAACATGTGGATCAACGCAGATTATTTTCTTCTTATCAAGTTTAAGTATGGAAAAACATATTTTGCAACTAATGAATGCGTAAATTTAGCATAGTTATACTGTACTTTTGTATACCACTAAAAGGCTTTGTTAATGAAAATGTCTATATTTCCACTAAATGAATAATGAAACAGAGACTTAACATTTGTTTCTTATAGAACATTATAAGGCAATCAACCTAATAATGCATTTGATGTGATACAAAAAACAAAATCAGTATACATGTAGTTCTGTGTACTTTACAACATGAACAATTATGGGGCAAAAATAGCAATTCCTCACATGTTATAAATAAAAGTTCCTTCCCAGAGACAAATAACTGATCATTTATTTTTCAAAACACTTTTGCTGGAGCAGGAAGCATATAGATCATGAAAAATGTAGATAATACTTTTTTAAATGTTCCAAATTGAATTTTGTGTGTAATCAAAATGTGTGTTAACACCATTTTGTAACGTCCGAAACGAGCTCTTAATACCATACAAAAGATTCTGTAAATGGTTAACAAAATACAGGAGTTGTTGCAGCAGGTAGTGTTTCAGTTCCACAAAAGAAAGGTTATTGTTCTAAGTAGATTAGTCATATCATTCACTATATCAAGTGTCTTGTAAAACTTTAGTGGTTACAAATTAGCTGAGAAAAATCGATGAAAAATTGGTGAAAATGTGGATTTGGGGCAGACTAAGCATCTAAATGTTGTTAAAGCATCATGTATTTTGATGATTATGTTTCATTTACTTGATCTAAATGAATAATAATAACCATATATTATCATTTTGAAAATAAATGCACCAAAATATCAATTTTGTGTTAACAATTACCCCATGTAACGTCCGAAACACATTTGTTTACATTGGTTGATCTCAAACATTTGTTTTGGCAATTAATTACCCAATTCATGTGTAAATTTGTTTTAAAATGAATACTATTTTATATTATGATGATTGATTCATATAATGTGCCCTTTCCTGTGACTTATGAGCTTATAAGATACATTTTTTGTTTCGGACGTTACATTTGTTTCGGATGTTACAAATGTTAACGGAAAGTTAATTTTGAATATATAATCATAACGCAATGAGCTATTACATTTTTTTTTTCTGTGATGGGAAGGTACATCAAGTCTCTTCAAAACTGAGATAAATAATTGTTTGTGTTATCCCCCTTTTAAAAATTATTTCTAAAGAAATATTGTTTCGGACGTTACAAAATTGTTAACGGAAAATGAGAGCATGTGTGCATTTCATGTTTTTTTTTTTTTTAATCGCTGGCTTAAGAAATCAGTCATTTCCCTTTTAGGCAATATGATGAGGAAACTGTTAGTTCAATTTTCATACTGATATCATTTCAATAAATTATGATACTGGTAGGGGTAATGAGGGGTTGAATTGTTAACGGAGGATGTAACGTCCGAAACACCAATTTTGATGGCATTGTACTGTCAAAATATTACTTTACATATTAAGCGCCGTTAATTTTCTGAAAGTTTAACTCACACTCGTTCATAATTTTCAACAAATAAAAAAAGAAAAAAATCTGTTAGTGTTTTTTTATACCTGAACATAATTGAACCCATTTTTGGTTGACAAATTTCCGTTAACAATTGGCCCTTTAGGGTTATCTGACCTATATAAAGGGAAGTCCAAATATTTTCGTTAAGGTATGGGAGATCAATCTAGGTGGATGCTATAAGAAAATACAAAAATAAGTTTTCAGTTCAGTATGTTTTTAAAAATACAGGCCCTCAAAGTGCCATTAAGCCTTTTGGCACCTTTAAAAAAACCAGAGCCATATATGACTTTTCAAACAAAAGGTAAACCCCTAAGAATCTTATTTATTTTTCTAATGAATGAAATAAAGAGCTTTTTTCATATAAAAAGGGAGTTTACTAATAACTTAACCTCTTTATCTAATAAATATCTATACAAATGTGGTGTCTCATGCATACTCAAGTAGTACTAAAAAGAATCAGTTATGCAATGAAATGATAATCCTTATTTTGTAACTGGGCATGTAGCTCAGTGGTAGAGCATCTGTCTCATGCCCTGGAGGTTGTGGGTTTAAAACCTGGCCTGGTCATACCAAAGACCATCGTAACACTGGTACCTACTGCCATCTAGCCCGGTGCTAGAATGGAGTATTGCAGGTAATAAAATCATTCATGTTATGCAAGGCCCGCTGGTAGAGCATTGTTCCTTCACTTAATTGGCTACCATGGATAAATAAGATATTATTATTATTGTTCTTATTGCAGGTGGGCCATCGTGGGTCTGACAGATCAACTCATTCACAAGAAGATTGACAGGTATGGATTGAAAATCTTGTAACTTGTTATTTTCATGATTTATTGAGGAAAAAAAACATTGCAAGCTTCTACACTTAACTTTTTTCTATTTGCCCATTTGGGCGAGTTTATTTAGAGGGGACCACCAGGCAAAGGACCACACATTATTATATGTTTTGGTACCGTTTTGTGATATCAAATAGATACCCAACATTTTGCAAAGGGTTGTGTAATTCATAAACAAAGCAATTAATTTCCACCACTTACGGAACCACGGCTATCTCGTGGTTCCACGCGGGCCAGGCATTTGCGAGTGCGCCAATGCAATTCACGCGTACGTCAATAGAATCCCGTATGATTCGTTCGTTCTGCACAGAGCGCCGCTGGCTCTGCTCGCATAATAGTCTGCGCATTCAGACCGCATGACTGCATGGTTGAGAATGGTGATGCGTTTTCCAATTATATATTTTTTTCTGAAAACATATTTTTGTGAACTTATTGAAGGAATGGAATACTAAAGATGTTACCTTTCTATAAAAAGATTATTATTTTTGGGTGGTGGTACCCTTTAATGAAATTTCACATATGACTTGCCTAGGTACAGAAAGTTACTTTGCCCTCCAAAACAGATGTGAAACAAAAGAAGAATTATTTGCACTAGTTAGCTTGATCTGCTTCGCAAATTACTTGGATTTTTTCCTAGAAGGAACTACATTTTATCTTGTATTTTCTAAAAACAGATATATTAATTGCTAATGGGGCATCCAACTAGAACATTTTTATGAAACGTTTACTATGCCAAGCCTCAAGCCCCATTACATCATGCTATCTCATGTTGCAACTCTCACTAATAGTATTTAGAAGCTTCTGACTATATGCGAGCATTGAAAAGGGTTATCATAGGAAGCACCTCCATCTCCATATAAAGGTCCTTGTAGCTTAAAGGGCAATGCAACTCAAGAATAAAGTTTATCCTACTTGATATATCGTAATATGCCTTTTTATTATATATAACATAACTCCGACTCAGATTTCTGCTTTGGGAGAAATATGTGAAAACTCTATCGGGTTTACCACTATTCATGCGAACACTGGAGGCCGCCATTATTAGGTGTGTGCAGACTTATGGTCAGTGATATGCACTAATGCATTTCAATAGCACCTATTGAAGCCATTGTCTGAATACTTGTAGATGCTTTGACGAGTCTGTAAATCAGTGAAAAGCTTTTTGTTTGGTCCGTAGCGCACTCGTCATAGTTTGCAAAGCATGTCGGGCAATTACAAGAACATGGCCGCTCCCATCACCTTTTGGCGCCGTAAGAATTAGAAAAATGTGGGTATGTTCACGTAAGGATTTCATGGGATCCAGGAGGCCAAAATTGCCAAGTTATGTATCAAATAAAATGTCTGTTCACCCTCTAAACGATAATAATAGCCGAAAGCCATAGTTTCATTGCCCTTTAATGGTTGAGCATAGGCCTATCAATTCGAAAGACTCGGGTTTGAATCACACGGAAGCTCAATTTTCTATGCTCATTTTCATTTATATTATATTTCCCTATGTTTAAGATTATTAATTTTGTATTACATAAATTACATACCTGCCAACCAGTCCGATTTTTTACTCAAAAAAGGGTAAAAAATCGGACGAGTAAGAAAAAAATAAATAAAAAAATAAAAATATCGATTTATTTTTTATTTTTTTATTTAAAAAAAATTTTTTTTTTTTTTTTGTTGTTGTTTGTTTGTTTGTTTTTCCTCTTTCTTTTCAAAAAGTAAATATACATGTGCATATATATACACACATACATATAGCTCATACATACATAAAGCTCATTAAGCCAAAATATTCATGATCTTTATCATTTAAGTATTGCTCATTCAGTGTGGTCATATATGTTTAAAAATAAGGCTAAGATAGCACAAGAGAGTATCAAGAACCCTAGAGCTGGACCCCGGCCGCAAAGGACTTCATGCTTCGCGCTCGCGATGCGCGCTTTGCTCACATGAGAGTAAGATTTTTCATTTTCAAATGTTGGCAGGTATGTAATTAATTTTCCCAGGGAGAATGATGTGTGTCACAATAGAATTAGAATTGTTAACTTTTCAATTTCTTCTTCCCAGGGAGAAGTATGTTTCGGATGTGACAGAGTTGAATCGTCACGTTGCGCGTCACAACCACAGACTGGACGATGAGGACAACGTGGTCTCCGTCAACTCCATGAAGATCTCCTTCATGCCAGAGTATCCTTTGTGCTATTGTAGAGTAGATTATCTCTTTTTAATGTTGTACTGTAGTCCAGTCTGTCCTCAAAGGAGGGCAAATTAAGATTAATACAATTAAAAAAGTGGATTAATTAATTAATACAGTTAAATACATGTTTCAAATATTTAAAACTAAGGTTGCCATTAATAGAAGTCAAAAGGTTCTCCATCGCGCCGAATATACGTTGAAAAAGAAATAACCGGTTGTCTCGCGATGACGTGGCGAACTTATGGAAGCGACGTTTCAACCGCGTTCTGCTGGTCTACGTCAGGCAATGAAGAAATGTTGCTGCGTGCCCCCGTGCCCCCGTGCCCCCCCACAACGCCCCCGCACGGCACCAGCCAATGGGAGCGCGGTATCGGGGGAACAATGCACGCTGCGTCCGCCAATCACGTGTACGCGGTCCGGACACAGGTATTTATTGAGACCTCGCAGCAACATTTCTTCATTGCCTGACGAAGACCAGCAGAACGCGGTCGAAACGTCGCTTCCATAAGTTCGCCACGTCATCGCGAGACAACCGGTTATTTATTTTTCAACGTAAGGTTGCCATTGTACTATACTTCAGGTTATACTTCAATTGCAAAAAGAGTTGCAATTAATTGCAAGTCAGATCATGTGATGCAAAAGATGCAAAATAAATACGCAAATCTGATTGGTTCAAATGTGCCTATTTTCTTAATTCTGGCAATTTATTGTAACTTTACAATCGATTGTAATTCTTTCTGCAATGTGGCCATAGTGTATGTTTGAAGTTATGATTGAATAGTAAGCAAATAATTACCATTGGTGAAGGTGATGGGACAAACTATCACTTCCGAGGCGATCTGGATGTAGTTATCTTTCCGAAGCGAAGCTGAGGAAAGATAGCGTATACATTCAGATCGCCGAGGAAGTGATAGTTTGCCATCGCCTGAAACCAAAATGTGATTATTTGCTTTATATTCCACATCAATTATTTTGATCACAAAAGACCTATAACTAACACAAAGGGCTAAAAAGTTTGGAACATTGAGCAATTGATTGAGTCTTTTATTTTAATTTCGTCAATCCTTCACATGAACAAGATTTATAATTAAAAGCCAAAGACGCTTATACAATTGTCTATTAAGCGTAGCCGCGCGTAAACGTTGCGCACTAACGCGCGCACGCGTACTTGCGCGTGCGCGAACAATTGAAGATAGTACACAGTGCAACGCACTTTCACCAAGATAGTAGTGAGTGCAACGCACTTTCACCTAAGATAGTACACAGTGTAACAAACTTTTCTTCTCCCATCAATGATGGGCGAAACTATTTTTCATCATGTGATTAACTTTTGACCAATCGTAGAGCAAGATTCTTAATATGTGGAATATAATATCACATATTTACTTACTTTCTTTTTTTTCAGCGACAACAATCACAAACTTGAGATATCACGCATTGCAACAAAACTCTTCAACTATTAGCTAATTGAATGTTTGATAGGAAAGATCTCTTTATTTCCTTAACGTGTTTGCCCAACAGCCTTCAGCTTGTGTTGTATAGACACTGGTCTATATTTGAAAGCCTCAAACACTCAGCGTACACGGCATGCAAGTGAGTTCATCATTTCTGATCTTTCCTTTATTTCTCATCTTTAGAAGAAAACAAATTACAAAAGTAGTGCAAGTTGTGCTTATAGTTTGTTGCTATTGATAGTGATGAGTTGATGGTGATGCTGATGATGATGATGATGATACGATGGCGGTGGTGATAAGGCTGTTGACGAGTCCCGGGTACCCGGGTCCCGCCGAAAAATGTCGAGTCCCGGGCGCAAAAATCGATACTCGATATCCCGAAAAAAAAGCAAAAAGTCCCCTTTTTGAACGCCCGAGTTATCTGCCCACTCTCATTTTCTTTTCATTCCTTTTTCCCTCTTTGCTGTATTTTAGAAGATGATTTATTGTCATAAATGCGCTGCATTTTTGTCACTTGAATGAACATGTTTTCCCAGCGGTGTGACATGCCTATAGCGAAATCAACAAATGGATAAATTTCGGGTACCCGGGACTCGCCCGAAAAATTATCGCGAGTCCCGGGTAGTAAATATACCCGAAATCGACAGCCTTAGGTGGTGATGACGAGGACTATTGTCTATAGCAGCCAACCTGTTATAGTGGCCACCAGGGGAAAACAATGGTATGGAACCTGTCTATAGGGTTCACCTGTCTGCAAGGGCTACTTTTCTTGTTTCTGTATGATGTCACTATAGAAAGGATGGACTGTATTTCATTGTGGATGGTAATCTCTTTTCATTTGTTCAAGACAAGAAGTTGAATAAGTTCCTAGCTGACAAGGGCCTTTTCTTGCTTCCCTGAGGTGGTCACAATACATAGGTTTTGACGTTGTGGTTGGTTATCCTTGCAGATTGATCTTTTTCTCTAAACCCTAGCTCTAACCCTAGATCTCTTTCGTTTGATGTTTAGCCTCAAGTTGTGGACGTTAAAAGGCAAGAAGAAGTTGAATGAGTTCCTGGCCGACATGGGCCTTTTGTTGTTTCCCTGAGGTGGTCTTAATACATAGGTATGACTTGTATTTCATTGTGGTTGGTTATCGTTGCAGATTGATCTCTTTTCTCTAACCCTATATCTCTTTTGTTTGATGTTTAGCCTCAAGTTGTGGACGTTAAAAGGCAAGAAGAAGTTGAATGAGTTCCTGGCCGACATGGGCCTGCCTCTCTCTCAGTGCCAGCAGAAGTTCACAGCCATGGACATCACCTACAAGAACAATATCAGGGACCTCTTGGAAGGCTCTGCCAGGAAATTTGGGTAACTATTAAAATGATCCATCAACTTAGTCAAAAATGCACACGATTTACCTACAACTTGGTCCTCACCTTGTATATGTATTGTTGTATATATATTACCATTATCAGGGCTCCACACTAAACTTTTTTGTCACTGGTCCGTAAATGTTATTTCATGAGTAATCTTTTTACTATTCAAAATATCACTCTTTCCTGATCAAACCAGCGAAAAAATTAATATTTTTATTTCGGGGGCTCCATTTTCGGGGGCTACAAATTTCCGGGCTCTTTTTCGAATTTCAGGGGCTACTAATAAGCTATAGTGCTGTAAGTGATCATTTTATAAGCATTTCATCACAATCCAAACAGAAAAATCCCACAAAAAAATCCCGAAAATCCCCCCCCCCCCCCCCAATTTTTGTTTTTTTTTTGTTTTTTTTTTTTTTCGGGGGCGAATTTGGGTATTTCTGAGACGAATTCGCCCGCCGCCCCCGTGTATATTTTTTCACTGGATCAAACCTGTGATGATAGATGAAGCATGACATTGAAGAAAACAAGATTTTCTAATTTTGTCAATGTCAGGTTGAAAATCTGCTTGCCAGATTGGGCCACCAAAAAATTACTTTTATAAATTTTTGCTGGCCCGAAGTGCAATTTCACTGGCCCCAGGCCAGCGGGCCAGTGCGAGCCCTGCCATTATAATATATATTATATTACCATATAATAGCTTTCATTTAAAAGGAGCTTAGTAAAGCACTTTCTCAATGTTGCAGAATATTGCTAATTATTGAGTATGTTTTATTCCTTAATTTTCTCTTTACAAGAGCAGTTAATGTGCCATATTCTCATTTGTTTCTCAATCTTACCTGAACAGATTAGAGAACCTCACCTTGCCATCGTTCCATGCTCAGTATGGGTTCAAGAACAAGGTAGGATCATAATCTTTCTTCAATCTGGGAAATGTTAAACCGATGCTAAGAAGAACCGGGTTGGCAATGTACAAAGTCTGAGGAGATTTCAGAATTGGAAGGGAACAGATTAACTCATGTGATTGGATGTTTTTAGGAATTTACCTGGAAATCACTTAATTCTTTGTTCAGTTAGAGTACAAATTCATTAATTTGCACATTGTCAAACATTTTAGTCTGGGTTAATGTTTTCAGTGTCAAAATAAAATTACATTTGTTATATGTATTAAGAAAATATGAAAAGGCTGCTGAAACTGCTTCTGCAGTATAAAAAGCCAATGTAAAATATGGAAGTCAGGAGGGCCTGAGCTTTTAATCCTAGCAGAATCTATTTCAAAGTCTGAATAATATGAGTGATATAATTATATATGTCATAGTCATAAATCATTTATGTTATATTATGACTTGTGATTTTTTTTATTTTTTTATCAACACGTTCTCTGCTCATTTCTGTTGTGTAGTTCTGTGCCTTTGACATAGCATATGCAGTGGAAGCCATCCTAGAATCAGTGGTAAGCAAAACTAAAAAGAACTAATTTAAAATGTTTTTATGACATATTCAGATTATGTGCCTATCCTTTTAACAAAGGATTGAACTGGCAAACTGGGTCCATATTCATGAAAGCCCGCTAGCTTAGTTCCTTGCTAAGTCTATTTTGAATGGCGAGGCTCGAATTATACACAGGATCTTTTAGTTGCATAATGATTATTTTTAGTGAAGCTGTCTATTGTAATTCATGTGTTGCTGATGACCTGACAAAATAAGACATTTCAGGACTGATCCTTGGGATACTTTGGCTGTGGTCTATAAAGAATCCATGTTTACTAAAAAATGAGTTCGTCTTGAATGGGTTAATGTACATCCTCCTGCATTGTGCAAGTCGTATTATGTTATAATTATCCAAGATATTCATGAAACCTGGTAGCTTATTTTCATGCAAATTACATTTCAGATGATAGGGTCAGGTATGTATGTATGTATTTGTAACTTGCCACAAGTGCTAACGTTTGTTTGTGGGTTTTTTTTCAATTTTCTGCCAGGACAAAGACAAGTCTTCTGAGCAGAGATTCCTGGAAGCACTAGACTGCTTGTCAAGGTAACTCACATTCTATGGTACAACATATTACAAAAAAGTCCTTCCCGTGCCAATTTTGGCACATAAGGCGGCGCCTACCTCCAATACATTAGCCCTAGGTCACACGTCTACTTAATGTAGCGAAAGCTACAGAATGGGGCCAGTCCTTTGGTAACTCCGAGCGCCTAGCTAGAATGCAGAAGGTACCATTTTTTAAGTCTTTGGTATGACCCGGTCTGGGGATCTTCCGTGCATGAGGTGGACTCTCTAACCATTAAGCCACCATGCTCAGTTATGGTACAACATAAAGTGTACTAAATGGATAACCATTATAGTTTTCCCTCTTTTACCGTGTAATGCAAAGTGATTTGTTGAAAGTGTTTGTGTAACTAGTTTAAAGAGATTTAGTAACAAAGTCAAAATCCACAAAAAACTTTTTTACAAGTCAAGTGGTTCTCACATTGTATTGGTATTACAGATAGAAGCAGGGGACAGGTTTTATCTCTCTGAATTTCTCTTTCATTATTAGGATATCTTGTTTTAAGGTGTTTGAAAGTCTCCGAGGGAGATTGTGTATAGAGTAAGAGCAAGGAGTTAGCAAATATAATTATGTTTTTCACTCATTATTTGGTCATATGACATTTATTTACCATGGAATTTTCAAACTTCACTCATTGGAGATCTGATATAAGAGAAATGCCCATTTTACCAACCCTTTGTTAGTTTTTACACGTGTTAATTAAGTTACTATATCCCTTTAAGTGATATCTATTTCTTTTGTTGGCAGGTCGTACATACCGAAGCTGCACAAAGGAGTTGAGATGTCCAAGCTACAGCTGCAGGCCGTGGTCACTCAGATCCAGAGTCTACTGGACATGGGCCAGGTGGTCAGTGCGGGACCCTTCCTGTATGCTTTCATCCCGGACGGAACACCAGAGACCAAGTTCTTTGGCCACCCCAACTGCCTTTCCATGCTGGCCAGGTTCAGCCTGGAAGCCTATGTTAAGATGGTGAGTAGAATCCAGCTTCTTGATAAAAAGCAGCTCGATAATTTTTGCTGGAAGCTTTGATGGTAAATTGATGAAAAGTTTCTTTAAGCATGAAATATTTGGCCATGATTGATTGCCTTTTTCCACAACCTTATTTTGTTCTGCACCGTGGGTGTTTTTTTCTTCTTCAAATTAAGCTTTAAGCTTTATAATTTAAAAAAACCTGATAAGGATGTTTCAATTCGACTTGAAACTTTCTGTATTCGCGTTGGCAGCAGTAGTCGTTAACAACTTTTTTTCTTTAGTAATTGTCACAAATTGAAATTGACACATCTATGTTGGCATGTCATTACAAGCAGAGAAATTATGAGGGCTTGCTAATTTGTCAAGCAAAATAGTGATTGATTTTCCTCATAATAAAACCCTGTCCTTGATTGGTTTAATCATGTATTTGCCTTTTTCCCCTTTCATTTTAGTCAAAGAGCAAGCGAGCCAAGAATCTTCCCTTGGTGATGACTGCCCCCCTGAACCCTGAGACAGGTACCTCGCTGGTCATAGGTGTGCCTCCACTGCCGGAGCTAGAACAGTCTGCAAGAAAGTGAGTTCAATACCCGTACTACTTTATATGTTCATAGTGTGAGGCTTGAATAATCAAATGGGCAATGAGATATAAACTTGACTATCAAGCTATGAATCTCCCTTTGGTGATGACTGCCCATCTGAAACCAGATAGGGGTACCTCGCTGGTCATAGGTGTGCCACCACTGCCCGAGCTAGAACAGTCTGCAAGAAAGTAAGTTTTACTCTTTTTGTGATTAAAAGTGAGCAAAGAAAAATGGGATTTTACTCTTTTTGCTACTTTCTTTGTTCATAGTTTGAGGCATGAGTATTTGAATAGAAAGTAAGCAATGTTGTAACTGTACTAGCAAGCCAAGAATCTTCAGTTGGTAAATTTTCAGAGTAGAGTTTACATTCATGCTGTTTCCATGTTCTTGTTAACTTACTGTACACAAGGCTCGACACTCGCACTGGCCCGCTGGCCCGGGGCCAGTGAAATTGCACTTGGGGCGAGCAAAATGTATAAAAGTCATATTTTGGTGGCCCGATCGGGCAAGCAGATTTTCAACCCAACATTGACAAAATTAAAAAATCTTGTTTTCTTTTATGTCGTGCTTCATCTGTAATCACAGGTTTGATTAGGAAAGAGTGATATTTTGAAAAGTAAAAAACTTACTTGTGAAATACAATTTTGGGGCCAGTAAATTTTCTTTCGGGCCACCAGAATAGGGGAAGAAACTATTTCAAAAGGTGAGTGTAGAGCCCTGCTGTACACATGAATAAACATGCTTTTTATAACATTCCTATTGACCATTAACATTATTTTGTATTGTAGAAAAATAGTTTGTAGTTTGTATTCATCAGTTGCACACAACGAAATACAAAACAAAAGTATTAGTCTAAGACATAATATCTTCATAGTTATAATTACTTTTCTTTATGGGAATCTACTGTATACATGCTCTAAGTACTTTGTACATATCAATGTAATTTCTTCAAATTTTGACTTTTCTCTTTCTTTTTCTCTTTCTCTCTGCTTTTTATTTCTTTGATCTTAGTTTCTTTGGACGAGCCTTTGAGCAGGCAGGAGAGAAGACAGGATCAAGAACACTGCACAACCACTTTGATCCTTCAAGTAAGTTAGCCATTCTGTAGTGAGTTGGGGGAGGGCACACGCCCCTTAATAATTTTAGAAAAAAAATCAAATAAACTTAAGGGGGAACCGGGGGAACCTCAAAAGAAATTGAGAATGGCCCAAAATAATTTGTGTGCTTCCCCCCCCCCCCCCCCCCCACAAAAAATGAAAAGAAGAATTGGACCAAGCTTCATGAACATGTTTACAGAGACCACGTGCTCAATTGTCTCATAGAGACCATCGCTGGCATTTCCCTTGATAATACATTATGTATGGTATTTATATATTTTTTCTTGCATCTGTTTTTTTTTACCTCTAGTTATGGAGCTGAAAACTGAATATATGTGCATCTGATGTGCATTTAATGTTTTTTTCTTGAATCTGTTTTTTCCCCAGTTATGGAGCTGAAAACTGAAGACAGAAGCAAGTTCTTTGATGCACTCATATCACTGCTGTCATGAGACTCAAACTGACAAACTACAAACAACAAAGCCTCTTTATCCTGGGGGGGGGGGGGGGGGAAACATGAACATATGGGGTAAGGAACTGTTACTCTGTTAATGTTACAGATGCACATTTGTATATCCGGGAGAAATTAGACAATTCGATGTGATGTTTTCCCATGATAGAAAATGTTAAGGATCAATAGGCCATTTGCTACATGTTACCATGCGGCTAACTTACAACACGGAGATAAGCAATATTTCTCTGATCTCTATTTGAGGCTTACTGCAAATCAAGGAAGAGTTGATTTATTTATTGTCTTTGATTTTAATGAGAGATTTAAAGTTTTGTATACATGTCTAAAGGTTTCATAATTATGCTTCAATGCCAAACCAAATGCTAAAATTGCAGTTAGCAAACTTGATCCATTTTACAGAGCAAAAATGAAAGATTCAAGCATGTCTTTCATTGCATCACCCCCTATACATGTTGTAACTTATATTTGTTTCATCAGTCATAGATTTTGTCACTTGTAAACCACATGTATGATCATGTGTTCCAAGGATACAGTCTCTTCAACAAAAGCCTGTTTGACCTAGTTCTCGACCCTGTTTCACAAACATTCTCATAACATTATTGACAACTTAGTGTGAAAAGCTTAATTTTCTTTCTCCTGATTTAGCGAGATGAAAATTTGTCACTTGTAAATACAGTGAAACCTCATTATATCGAGCACCTGAGCCAATTGCATTTATTGAAATCGCCAACTACATATCTTGTTGTATCAGGGCTTAGAAATAGAACCGGGACCTTTGAAATTATCTTCCTATAACAGAGCTTGTTATAAAGAGGTTCCACTGTACTGAAAGCAAGATTTGTGAAACCTGGGCCAGGGGGCAACATTCCAAGTTGTTTACAAATCCTGACACGAAGGATGTACATTTCACCTTGTAAATTCCAACCATCTTCACATAATGTTTGTGTAAATTTCAGCCTGGCCCTTGTTAAGTTTCATATTGTGCATACCAGCATTGTTGATTTCAACAAGGCACATTGTTCAATGTAATGCATAGCATACCAGAATTGTTAATTTCAGGGAGTCTTTCTAGTAGCTTGGCAAATTCTTCAGGAAGTGTACATTTCATTATTTTTCCTGTTGCTTTGTTAAATACATGTATGCATTAGTTGAAGCAATATGGCCCAAATTCTCAGTATTAGGTTGAATTTTACCCTGGTGGAAATGATAATAATATAATAATTAAATGGTCCTTATACAGGAATATCGCATAATGATATTATTGCATGGTCTCTATGCACTTAACGTGACATTTTCATAATCCATAGACTCAATTTGTAATACAAACTGTGTTAAATTTAACCCATGGGGGCAAAATAAAATGGATAAATATCACCCTCTGATATGAATTCAAACATGTCATTCTTCCATGTGAAGGAGGTTTTTAATGCTTCAAATCATATACAAGATAATCCTTGCCTCTTTTGCTTCTGTTTAGTTGTTATGTTTCCAATGGGTTGTAATTTTAATAAATTTAATTATTTGTAAGTAGATTGTATAGTGTACATACAAAATTATACCTTTTTTTATTACTCATTCTGAAGAAATGCTAGCATGTGGCTTCATTTCTTTGTAGTATATATCTTCTTGTTGAGTGCAACATCTTTATGCCAGTTACATAAGAAACATAAATCTTTAGGGGACAAAATTAACTTTCCCATTTTATCCATGCTGATTTGTATTATTATTGAACATTTAGATCCAACTACATGAACTTGTATGTGAGAAGTTAAAATAATATGTCCTGCATTTCTGCAGTTTGTCAATTTCACCATCTCTAAAGCCCTCCGCACACAGAGCCGACTCGTCCCGATCCGACTGGTTTTCAGTCTGTTCAGCTCAGTATACGTTGACTCAGGACTCCTGTTTTGTCGGTCAAGAACCAGTCGGAGACCATTCGAGGCCGATCCAACATGTTGCATCGGCTACGACTGAGCGAAACCGACTCTAGCCCGACTAAAAACCAGTTGGCTCTGTGTGCGGAGGGCTTAAGACCTTATTGATTAAATATGTGACAAAGCATTTTCTTGAGCTTTGCAATCAATGTTCTGTATATCAGTATAATGTGAATTGGAACATTGGCTGAAATACACAAAGTAGGTTATTGAAAACCGTGGTTTAAAACTATGGGGTACCATTTTTTAAGCGATGCTAAATTATTCCACTGTTTTAACAATGTTGATGCTACGCATTTGCCAAGGACACCAATTAAAAGGTCTATATTCTCAGATGGTGACTTCTATGTGGTGCCACTGATGAGCAAGCATCAACAACCATATTATTAGAAATTAGCAAATGTAATGTCCACTTTTTACTTGTCTACAAGGGGCACTTCATAGTTTTAAACCATGGTGTAAATTGGTTTACATAAACCTAAATTCCAGCCAGTTTCTAAGAGTAGGCATGCACATTTTATTACAAATGTGTCTTTGAATAACAAATGATTGATTCATGTTATTAAACTGTCTACCATAAACAGATGAACACTTGACATCAAATGTAACTTTCCAAGTTTATTTTTCAATAAATAATATAAATATATATCATAAATACTTTCATAAATAATACTTCTGACATTTCAGTAATATCAAATAGGCAATTATTATCATTCAGTAAGGCACACAATTTTACAACATATCTTCTTAGGTACTTGGTACCATAGTGAGAGGTAACTTTGCATTGAACTATTCAAGTCCGAGGCAAAATGTCAGCAGTCGATCATACTTGTTTCTGTATGTATATCTTACGTTATGGCCCGGTCATACAACAAAAGTTGTTGCAAAAATTATCAAGGTATGAAAATATATCCATGCATGCCTAAGATGTGACTCCTTCATATCATGCAATTTGATCTTTTTTATTTCTGTTTGTACCTTGGCCAAAACTAATCCATTTGCCACAGTAAGACATATAAAGGTTATTTGATAAAGTAGCATGCATTATTTGCATTTCTATGACATTCTCATAGACTAGTTTACAAGCAGTGACAATTTAACTGATACAAGATCCATTCAAAAAAATGTATAAACATTTTTCAAAGAAATGGTTTAGTTTTGATATGAATGCTTATTTTTTCTTTATAATATACCATGCTACATTTTTGGAAGCAACAAATTTGATCAAAAATTATTCAAAGTCAAACCAGTATTAGCATTCTCAAGATTGTTAAAAGTGAATTCAATATCAGAGTACCTTGCTAGTCGAGTCTTATACCTTTATTTGAATAATGTAACTTTTTACCTGTGATTTTAACAATTCCTCTTATCTTATGTGACAATTTATACTTCATAACTTTTTTTAACAAGTTTGCAAGGAGAAAGAGCAATTTATATATTTTGTGAGTGAAATTTTGTAATAGTAATGTTTATATGTATAAAGATCTATTAAATAAACTGTTAATACACATGAACCACCATATTTTGTTATTTTGTTCATATTATTTGTAAATGGACTAGCCACAATAAATGGTATGACTTAGAACGTGTATAAAACATTTCAAATGCAAATGTAACATACCTGTACATGTACTAAGAGACAACAAAAATAAAGTAAAAGGCCAATAGATGAGAATGAACAATGAACTACACTAGAAGACAAATCTTCAATGTATATAATACATATAAATACCATATTCTATAGCATTTTCAATCTTTGGCCAGTGTATTAAATTATAGAACATTGTTTGACTCATGTTTTTCGAGATTTCAAAATCCCCAAAGACTTTGTACATAGCCCACTTGGTTCCTGTAGGCAACGGGTTAACACCTTCAACTATCAATATATGCGTTCAGGAATGATAGTAATTGTCATATTATAATAAGTTACTTTGTTCTTTACTTATATTTGTCTTTACATATTTTACAATGTTCAAATGTCGGTAAATGCAAGAACTATTACAATTATTTCCCTTATTTCTTGACCTTAGACATTATGTTTACCATTCTGCATCAACAATACAATTGAATTGATCCCCTTTACTTTAAGATTCTGATTTCCCCATAAACTTTGTACATTGACCACCCAGGCGACCGTAGGCAACGTGTTCAGTAAGAAAATGTATATATGTCGGGCTGCAGTAATTATAAAATGACCTATAAATAAAAGGTTGCATCAATAATTTAATCAAAACAATTATATTGAAACATATACACAGTAAAATAATATTAATACTAAAGGAGACAAATATACCTTTTGCTAACTGTTGCTACTGAAAATTATACAGTAAAACATCATTACAATGAGCACCCCAAGTCAATTGAATTACCTCGTTATATCAGATATACTCGTTATAACAGAGCTCATTATAAAGAGCTTCCACTGTATAGAGAAAAATAATACATTCATCGAGGATTTCTGCAATGGATGTCTATGGAGACACATACAGAGTTAATAAATGAATCTCAGTTAATCTTATCAAAATAAAAGTTGCTAAGATACATACATTAACAAAAGTATCTTTTTCGGATGTATTTTACCTATCAGCATATCTGGCAGAGTTTACTGTAGGTCTGCTAACACAGGTACATCAATCCATGATACTTGGAAAGTTTTGTTGTCATCTGCTGCTTTGGGGTTTCAGTCATTCAAAATACAGACAAGGTTTTGCTTTAGGTTGAAGAAACTTGTACAAGAATACGGGACACTTTATTTACTTATTGTTGGTCTCAGATACATTAATGTGGTACATACTTTATTTAAGTGTGATACAATACAATCGTTTAGAAACTGAATAAATCATCCATTGAGAACACTTTGTTGGCCTCCTGGCTGCGGCTATTACCTGACCCTGCCCAGGGTAAGCTAGACAGTTGGCTGGATCCAGTGGTATGCTGATCATTAGAAGGTTTTGAGGATGAAGTGACCATCTTGAATGTCTGGTTGTCAGGCTGGAAGGATCTCTTTGTAGGCTCCTGTTGGCAGTGGTTGCCCA
Organism: Echinarachnius parma; assembly: GCA_037951105.1. NCBI lineage: Eukaryota > Metazoa > Echinodermata > Echinoidea > Clypeasteroida > Echinarachniidae > Echinarachnius > Echinarachnius parma. The sequence continues at coordinate 33,659 of JBAMJV010004634.1, read as the reverse complement.
ATTCCATCAAGGGGTATCTAGGTGGCGGTCTAGAATTCCCTTTCTGACCAACGGAAGGTTGGAAGGACCTCTTAGGTTGTTCAGAAGACAACTGAAAACTATCTTGGACCATTGATGGGTAGTATTGACATTTGCCTTGATGATTTCTAGAAGACTGTAGTGGTTTCATGTTCCTGTTGGATCCCTTCAGGCCATAGTCATCTGAATCGATCAAGGGGTAGCTAGACTGTGCCATAGAACTGGGATTGTGGCCTTTGGAAGGCTGGCAGGGTTTAGGGTTTGGCTCTCGAGGACGTTGAAAGACATCCAGGTCACGAGGTCTGGGTTGTGAGGAATTTGTGGCCATTTTACATTCTTGGCGATTTTGTGTGCCTGAATCCTTCACTGGATACCTTGAAACTGGATGAGGGCCCTTGGGATAGTGGTCAATGGAGGGTTGCAGGGATTTTGCAGCCATCTTGGATTGTAGACTGTCCCCATCTACTGAGTCCATCTTTGGATAACTGAAATGTGGACGAGAGCTTTTCCCGAATTGGTCACCTGGTGGTAGCTGGGATTCTTTGGCTGTCTTTGGTCCCTCCTGACCGTTACTGACCATCCAGGGTCGGCTGGACAGTGGTTGAGTGCCTTTGCCGCTTCTATTTCTTGGTGGCTGAAGAGTCTGGGTGGACATTGGAGCTTCTTGTAGATCAAAGTCGTCCCAATTATCTAAGTCATCCAGTGGGTAGCTGTATAGAGAGGTAGCTCCTGAACCACCCTGACTGTAGGTTGCCTGTGCAGATTTTGTTGTAATCTTTGAATCCTTGGGGCCATAACTGTCCAGGTGTTTCTGAGGATAACTGGACGGTGGTCTTGCACTTGCATTCTGGACTGCAGCAGAGTGGAGGGATTTCTTGACAGGCTCCAGAGGAGGATGGAATGTATCCTGGCTCCTTGTAGGATAGCTTGATGGTCGCTGAGGCCCTTTGTCATATCGGCCACCAGGCGGCCATTGGAACTTTGTGGTCATATTTGATTTATGGTCAAGGGTAGCTCCCATACTTGACCCAGCAAAGCTTGACAGTGATTGAGATCCTTTGCCATGCTGGTTACTGGATGTTTCCTGGGACTTTGTGCCCATCCAAGGGTAGCTTGCCAGTGGTAGAGACTTCCCATCATGGTCAGCGGAAGAAGGCTGGAAGGGATTCTTGTTACTTTCAGGCGGCAGATTGGCCTCGTCATCCCAGTTGTCTAGATCATCCACACAGAGAATGTCCACTGCAGAAGATTGGATGGATTTCTTGGCAGGCTCCAGAGGATGATGGAATGTATCCTGGTTAACTGCAGAATAGCTGGACGGTCGCTGAGGCCCATTGCCATATCGGCCACCAGACGGCTGTTGGAACTTCCCATCATGGTCAACGGAAGAAGGCTGGAAGGGATTCTTGTTACTTTTAGAAGGCAGATCGGCCTCATCATCCCAGTTGTCCAGATCATCCACACAGAGAATGTCCACAGCAGAAGATTGGATGGATTTCTTGTCGGGCTCCAGAGGAGGATGGAATGTATCCTGGTTCACTGCAGGATAGCTGGACAATCGCTGAGGCCCTTTGCCATATCGGCCACCAGACGGCTGTTGGAACTTCCCATCATGTTCAGCGGAAGAAGGCTGGAAGGGATTCTTGTTACTTTTAGAAGGCAGATCGGCCTCATCATCCCAGTTGTCCAGATCATCCACACAGAGAATATCATCCATGCAGTCAACATCATCATCACATCCTAGATCAAAGCAGGGTAGCTCTGCTTCCTTGTTCTTACCTCCATTCCAGCCAAGGGGTATTTCAGGTAGGTCTGCAGGTAAACCAAAAGAAAAGAAAGGCATGTATAAAATATACTGCATAATCTAGTGTAAAGTCTTTTGATGTGAATTTCATATTAACTTCAAGTAGTTCCATCATTTCTTTTGAGTGGGTACATCACGCAGCCCTATAGAAACAGATATCTTGAACTAAATTCTGAGAATGTTTTTGTTATGTACAGGATCCATACATCTAATGGTATCAACACCCCCTCCCCAATCCCCACCCCTAGATCCCTTTAAAGAGAGGTATAGATTCCCTACAAACAAACCTTCAACGTCATCATCCCAATGACCGCTGTAATCCTCATTCTCTGCTGGTTGCACCTCTCTCTCCGCTGCCTCCAACTCTCTCTGACGCACGTAAGAGTGAAGATAGTCCCACCCTGTGCCTCTACTTGGCACCTGCTTGGTGTCTGATGTTTCTCCCTTGTCTTCTGATGTTCCCCGCTTGGCTTCTGATATACCTCCCTCAGAACTAGTGGCTTCAGAAGACCTGTTTGCTGCTGATGGTTTGGATTCAGTTCCTGAAGCTGCAACTTTGTTCATTGCAGGCAGCAGGTTCCTGTTTGGTGTGTATGAGAACTTGTCCAAGTCGGGCATAGACATGGGTGTTGAATCACCGGGCTGGTAAGAAAGCACATGAAAATGTGGATGTGTTTTACATTTTGGGAAACTCAATCATTCTGGTATATACTAGATGCCCAGAAATAAAAGATCCTTTGGTACAGCAAGAAAGAGAAGGGAAGTATCAGATCAACAAAATTACCCATAAGTTGAGCAGAACTTCCAGAGAGTGAAGTATCTGGCCCTTGACAGGACAAAGTGGACGAGGTTTACACGAGGTCGTCAACTGACAGGCCAACTAGCCTCCATGGGTCAGGGTGAGCAAGTGAGCATTTCCCTGTCAGCAACGATTTCTGATTTATCAGAACCTTTTATCATATACGCAATTTTTATTTAATCTGTTGGATTTTAGATTTTTTCTGAAGAACAAACAAGGGAGGATACAGTCAATTCTGCATTATAGTGACCACCAAACGGAAACAAGAAAAGTGACCACTGTAGACAGGTAACCTCTATAAACAGGTTCTATATGTAACATTGGGTTTCTCTACTAGGCTTCACTTTTGGTGGCCTCTGAAGGAAGGTTGGCGGCTATAGACATGTGGCCACTAAGATAAGTTTGACTGTATTTGAAGAAGAGACTATTACCTTCAGTCGCTTGATGGTGGGTGTCACATTGATGGCTTGAGACCTCTGATGTAACTGGTTTAGATACCCATCAATTCCCCGCAGATGTTTGGGTTTGCTGGGCGTTGCCGTGGTGCTGCATCCAGAGCCTTCCATTCCATCTCCTCTTTCAAGACTTTGGTCTTCAGATGCTCTCCTCTTCTTTAGCGGTTGCTGTGGTTTGGGAGCAACTCCAAACTTGCAGCAGTCATGGCCACAAGAGTCTTTGTCTAGGCACCGATGACTGCAAGGCTTGCGGTCTCCATCTGAGCAGAAATATACAGATTGTAGGACTTTGACAATTATTTCTGAATGTATGGATTTTGATATTTGTAGTAAACCTATTCACTAGGGGAACCTGATCATGCATTTAATCAATGATATATGCACAATCTAGTAGTCAAATGGTTAATGTGTGCCTAAATTGCCACTTTTAAGCTCGTAAAACAATTCATCTTTACTGAAATAAATCTTCTAAACTGATAACATATGAATTGGCAAAGCCCACAAGACACAGATGAATTTAACTACTGCATTTACAAACTATCAAAAGTTATACAATGCTAAAGACACTACTACTACTACTACTACTACTATTCAGCTACAAATACTGAAAATTATACAGTCATACATATGTATAGTGACCACCTAGGGTTAGTAAAATAAGAAACATGGCCACTTTAGACAGATGACCTCTCTGGACAGGTCCTATAACATTGATGTCTGCATGGGATCAATTTTGGTGGCCAGTATAGGCAGATTGGCTGCTGTAGACAGGTGGCTGCAAGGACAGATTTTTTTGTTTGTAGTCTTATTTATCCAGGTTAGTCTCTTCAGTGCTCTTTTGCTTGATCTGTTCTCCAAGAGGGACCTGCATCAAATATCATTATTATAACTCGGTCATTTAATACACTTTAGCGCATTAGTGTACACTCTCTACACTCCCTGGGGAGCATTCCAGCAAGTGCTACTTTATAGTGCACTCATGCTTTTTCACACCCTCATTCAAGTTCCCATATTACACCTGGGCTGGGAACAGCAATGTTGGTAAAGTGCCTTGCTGAAGGACACAAGTGCTGTACTTTACCTTCTGGGCCTGAAGACACATATCCGCCCGGCCCTTCAGGAGACCAGTACTCGCTTCTTGTAGCCTGGGTCTTGGTCCGAGGCTTGTTCATGAGTCCAGGGACGGCTGGTACCATCAGTCTCTTTATGAGAGCTGCCTTCTGTCCTGCCGCTTTCTCTTTCAGTGTTTGTTGTCTGGGTGGAGCTTCTGTGACGGTTCTCAGGTGCTTGGGGCCAGAGTAGAATGGGGAATATGTGCTCTGGACATCAAAGCCCACTGGGATCAAAGATTTTTAAAGGAAGTTACAAATTAGAACGTGGAAATATTAACAAAATATTTTGTATTCTAAGCAATCCCCAAATGTTTAATGTTAGGCTGATACCATCAGTCTCTTGATGAGAGCTGCCTTCTGTCCTGCCGCTTTCTATTTCAGCGTTTCTGGACGAGGAGGAGCCTCTGTGACGGTTCTAAAGTGCTTGGGGCCAGAGTAGAATGGCGTGTATGTGCTCTGGACATCAAAGCCCACTGGGATCAAAGATTTTAGAGGGAAATTAGAAATTAGGACAAGGAAATATTAGCAAAATATGTTTTCTTCCAAGTTATCTTCATGTGTTTGATGTTGAGGCGGTGCTTCTGTGACGGTCCCTAGGTGCTTGGGGCCAGATTAGAATGGAGTGTGTGTGTGCTCTGCACATCAAACCCAACTAAGAAAGCAAGATTTTAGACCATAATTCGATTTTAATTTTCAATGGAAATAAGATATTATAATTCCTACCAAGTTCACATTTATGCACATGGTTATATACAGTAGCAATGGGGATAAAGCATCTTTCTGAAGGACAAAAGATTCCAGAAAAAATGGGACTCAACGGGCAAGCCATATATACTCCGCAAAAAAAGAAACTGGACACTTGTATGAGACCAAATATTTCGTATTCATTAACGATAAAATATATGATATTGTATATCAAATTAAAGATAAAATTACCCTATTCAATATTCGCATGAAATCCAGATGAAATAATTCATGCATGACTTGTCACGGTCAATTAACCACACCAAGGTCTGTTTTCAAAAATAGCAAAATGGAACATCCACTCAACCATATAAATGTTGATGAGCATAATCTAAAACGCTATATTCATGAGATGGCATAATTTTTCATTACAAATGTGACCTTTTCTATCTTCATCTCAATAAAGAGTATAATTGAAGACAAATTGTGAACGTTATAGGTGTTATTTTCATCCAAAAGTAACAAAATGGGGAATTCCATGGCAAAGCTTTATTAGTCAAAACCACAGTTCGTGCCCTTATTTCAGCATGAAAATGGTATAAATTTTTCTCAAGAATTATACCGTAGTCCAAAGATCTTCAAAACCTGAAGTCACCCTTGGTCAAACATTTGGGCAGTCTTTAACATGACATTTCTCTAGGTAACTATGGTTAAAATTGCAGGGGACACATGAATTAGACAAGCTTCATGTCTGTAATACAGACCAGTATGATAATGCTCTCATAACCTGACCTTGTTTTATTGACAAATTTGTATTTCCAGACTTTGTTCATAACAATAAAGTTGAATAATGTCATAATTTACTTGCCCCGCTCATCTTGTTTTAAGTGAAACGCTTACTATCATTTCAGTCGAATGGTGTGGTCCTCCATTGTTTGCTATTTTTGAAAACAGACCTTGCTAGTGTTAATTGACCATGGCATTTCATGCGTGAACGATTACACCTTTACGTTATACCCTGCATGTAGAGGACTAAATTCCCTTTAATTTGATATATGATCATGTACACTTTATCGTACATTAATATGAAATATTTCAACTTATACAAGTGTCCAGTTTCTTTTTTTGCGGAGTATAGAAAGATGAGAGCCCAATCCACACTACAAAGCTCTGCCCATCAGTTATAGGAAAACTTGCAGTTTTTTCTGTTGTGTTTGTATAGCTGTCTTGTAACGTTGGTTTGCATGTTAGTACATCAGTTAGTTTGTTAATCAGTTTAAGTCCACAATTTAAAAACACTGGAAAGATCATCCCCTAAAGTACTAATTACCTAACAAAAGAATTAATGTCACGAGAGGTAAATAAGCATCTATTGCTTTACGTCTGTACACTCAAGTAAGCCAAGTAAGGAAAGCATTAAAACATATGTTTGTTTGTTTTTGTCTCACCGTAATCCTGACTAATGAGATTGACACTCAGTTCCTCTCCCTTCTGTGCTCTCTGCACCTCCACTTTGTGCATCCAGATTCCAGATAGCAGCAACTGCCTGTCACTACAATACATAAAGAGAACAAATAAAAAACTAGATGGATCTTCGACTGCGCGCAGTCGAAAATTATGCCTCCGCTATCACGCGATTTTAATATCAAGCCCAAATTAACGTGCACTGAAATCATTTTTTTAAAATATTTTTTTCATATATTTCGAGTCCTGTGACCTTGACCATATGACCCCAAACTTTGATGGCTACATTGGCTCCCTAATTCAGGTACCAAGTTGACATTCAGTTCTTGAAATTTTGCCATTACAAGCCATTTTTGCATATATATTGAGTCCTGTGACCTTGACCTTTGACCTCATGAACACCAAAATCTAATCAGATCATTGTCACCCCAATATGCAATATGTATACTCGTACCAAGTTTTAAATTGATTCGTCAACCGGTTCTTGAGATATCGTGAGAACGAGGCATTTTTGCATATATATTGAGTCCTGTGACCTTGACCTTTGACTTCATGACCCCTAAAATCTAATCAGATCATTGTAACCCCAATATGTACACTCATACCGAGTTTGAAATTGATCCGTCAACCGGTTATTGAGATATCGCGAGAACGAAAACGGGACGGACGGACGGACAACCCGAAAACATAATGCCTCCGGCCACTTCGTTGGCGGAGGCATAAAAAACTGAGCTGGTTTCTAAATACAATGCAACCTTTGCAAAGTTTATTCAAATTTAGGGACGCAATTTAGCTCAGTGGTGACTCTTTTTTGATTGACATCACAGATGAGGTTTGTATTTTAGTATTAGATGTGCTGGTCTCATTTATCATGCATGAAGTTAGAGCTAACTCAAGTTATTTGCTAACAGACATCTCCCTTCATATTCTTTGATCGAAGACCTCATGGTCAAGGTTTGCATCCTACTATTAGATGTGCTGGTGTCTTTTATCATGCATGAAGTTAGCCCTAACCAAAATTGTTTATTAACAGACCTCTTCATTGACAATCCTTCATGCAGCCATTAAAAACTGGGACATTTAATTTGAGCTATTAAAACCATCAGTTTAAATAAAAAAATTTCCTAAATTTATATTCCAAAATACAAATGCTGAAGGCAAGAGTCTAAAGGGCAAGAAATCTGTGAGACTTACGCAATTTTCTGCTTGTAGACCACTGTGTTGTCAGTATCTCCAATAAGGAGTAGACAGGTATGGTGTGATTTGGTTGTCTGCTTCTGAGCCAACTGCTCATGGTTCAACAGACTAACTGTGATGTGGATCTCAGCTCTCATTGGATTGTACTTGGCATTCTATCGTTGGGAGCAGAATTACAACACAAACTTAAAGACTAAAATGACAACAAATCAAGGATGAGGAAAGCTTATGCATTTGGGATGTACAGAGTGAGAACACAAAGAGAAACAAGAATAGTCTTCTGTAGTTTGATGGGTTGTCTGCTTCTGAGCCAACTGCTCATGGTTCACTAGACTCACTTTGATGTGGATCTCAGCTCTCATTGGATTGTACTTGGCATTCTATTGTTGGCAGAAGAATTACAACACAAACACAATAGCCCGTATTCACAAAGGAGGTTTGTACAAACCCCGGTTCAAACCGCAGTTTACATCTATGGAATGCCAATTGTAAACTGATGAAGAGAGAATGTAAATTCCTTACTTGTTAACAATGTTGATGGTACACATTCTCTCTCCATCAGTTTACAATTGGCATTCCATAGATGTAAACCGCGGTTTGAACCGGGGTTTGTACAAACCTCCTTTGTGAATATGGGCCAATTACTTAACTGACAACAAATCAAGAATGATTGGAGTTAAATTTTAAATGTGCAGGACACAAAGAGGCAAGAATGAACAGTGGTCATTTGAAATGTGATAGATTGTTTGTATCATTCTCAGCCAGCTGTCCAAAGATCAACAGACTCACTGCGGTGATGCTGATCTTGGCTCTCATTGGACTGCCTATGCTATTCAATGTTAAAACGAGAGCTATGATTACTTTGGATTCACATATTTGTATTGCAATTTGTCTGACCGATGGTATTAATATTTGAATATTTGGTACAAAATTCAAGGATTTCATCATGAGATGTGCTAGAAATCTATCTTAGCTTACTAGAAATGCCGCCATCAAAATAAAATATTTTGTCACTGATTTGACTTGTGTACTATACCTGTTCAATGGAGACATCATACTTAGGGAGGTGATTGACAGCTTCAACAATCTGGTTACCAAAGGGTGGATGCCTGTTCACAATCTAGAGAAGACAAAGCAACACAAATTATTACTTTTCTTATATTTGAAGTTGTGAACATTCCTTTGAAATAATGAATTGTAACACAGAACAATGTCACTACACATTCCAGAAGATGATTATAGTGTTAAGGCATTATAATATTTAGACATTGATTTGAAGATTAAAAGAAGTTGTGCAAACTAGTAATGTTATAGTTTGCTGAACATTTTGATCAAATAATTCAGTTACATGACAATCATGGGTGAAGAAAATTACTTAAACTCTGCATGCACAGACCACAATAATGCACCCTGACTGGAATTTCATACAATCTTTCTATATTCAAACAATCTCTACCTAGTGTTCTAAATGCAATTTATTCTTCAAATCGAACACAATTTGATGAACTAATTTGAATTTAGGCATAAAGTTATATTTTTGTAATAACCCTCAAAGTAATTTGCATTAATACTACTTACAAGTTCAATCTCGCGTGGGTTTTTCTCCTCCAACTTCTGGAAGCTGCTCAGTCCTGAGTTGACCAGTGCACTGGACATGGTGGGGCCTATCTTGTCCAGCTGGCGAGCTACGTATCGGCTGTTCTCCCAGAGCTTGGCCTGTATACACTTGGCTACTGTCACTGCATTCAGCAGGGCTGTGAAATCTGGCTTGGTCATCAAGTACTCCGTCAGACCTGAATGGAAATTAGTAAGAGGAAATTGTTTATAACACAATCTGTATGAGAGTACTCAACTATTCCCCGCCATTAGTGAAGTAGGGTTGAGACTGGTTCTCCCATAGTTTGGCTACTGTCCCTGCATTCAGCAGGGCAGTGAAATCAAGCTTGGTCATCAGATACTCTGTCAGGCCTGCATGGGAATACAACAGAAACTTGAATAAAGCACACCCTATTGGACGGATGAACATTGTATTATTATCAGTAACTTGAGGACAGAAGGAGATTATGGAACGAAAATTAAAGTACTTTGGGCACATTGTTATAAAGATCTGAAGAAGTTGCGATACTGCAAGGTGCAATTGAAAGGTAAACGTGGCAGAGGTCGTCCACCGACCTCTTGGACTGACGATATCAAGAAAGTTTCTGGGGAAGGAATGAAGGGTGCAACACACTTAGCAGAAGATAGAGTTGCATGGCGTGCTTTCGTGAAGACCACAGCAGCGCTTTACAGCGCCATTTGCACATGATGATGATGATGAAGTCAGTTGTCTATTACTCTACATGTAGACACTTGAAAACAGGTGGATAGCCCCGCAGGCATGGGGGGCATGTGCTACCTTCCCAACAAATTAATAACAAACAAAAATAACAATAAAAGGGAAAATACTTTACAAGAACAAGAGCAATACAAAGAGTGTGCCACCTATCCCCAGCCAATTAGTCCAGCCACTCTACACCACTGCTTAAAAAATTGACTAAATTGACTAATACACAAACAAATGCAATCAGCAGAAGATATGAACTAATTTAACTCACTTTTGTGATTCTTTGCCCAGCTCTGCAAATCTTGTATTGATTATCAACACACAAATTAGTCCCATCAAACAAGAAAGGTGTACACAGATCCTCAGACTCACATGTACCTACACTCGCAAAGACATGCATTCATACAATCCATATATATCTACGATCTCTGTGGCCATCAACAATCTATTGTGCGGATTTCCCCACAGTACGCACCTGACCTAGTGTGCTCTTCATCCATATTACGAAGCAAGGATTAAGCACGCATGCATGCAAACAATTCTGCAATAACCCAGTGCGCTCTAAATCCTCATTACCGTGCATGTTTGTACGCACTGTGAGTGGCATTACTTCATGCGATAATATGCTCATCGCATGGATTCAGAGCGCATAAGGCAGACAAATCATAAATATGCCTCAACTGGCTCAATATATTGATCAAGGGGGTGTTGCATAAAGAGCTGCGATTAATCGCAATGTTGCCATTGATGGCAAGTCAGAAAATATGTGCATTTGAGGTGCATTTTCCGACTTTACTGTACTCTTTACTCTTTATTCACCTGGCTATACATCTTATGGCCAACACAAAGTGTCAATTGGCATCTAGTTACTGTACATGTATATACTCACATCTGGTGAGTCTCTGGCCAGCCCTGAAGATCTTGTAGCAGTCCTGGTTCAAGGCAAACTCTTGTATGGGGATGGAACCCAAGGTGGCTTGGATCAAACTGACGGTAAAAAACAATAAAGTAAATTAAAAACAATACATTTTAATTGATTTCATTTATAATGCGCTTAATCAGGGTCCAACACTAGTACTTGCTTGATTGACCAGGGCAAGTGCAAATTGTATACTGGGCAAGTAAAATTTTATGTATGGTCTGGGCTTAGTTGCCCCACATTTTGTATGTATGCAGACTTGCTGAAAAACAGCCTGACGGCTGATAGTGAGTTTTTATTTCCTTGTTTAAATAAAACAAACAAACAAACTGGTCAACTAACATTTCTGTTCAACTGCAAAACAAAAATGATAATTTCCCAGGTATAAATCTCATCTAGTAAGATGACAAGTAAAATTTGAAAATGTATGATATGACTTGCCTGAATGGGCAAGTAGGATCAAGAGTTTGTGTGGAGGCTTACAGGAATATGAGATTTCTTTCAACAGAACAAAATGTAAATAGAATCGCGTACCAGTTGACCTTCATATAATTGGTCTTAATCTTGCTGTTCATGGGGAAGCGGATTGCAGTTAGAAAAATAAACATTCAAAAACATTTATAATGCGCTTAATACAATGATTGTGAGGAATAATAGATTCCTCACATTCAAGTGTAAATTGTATTGCGTACCAGTTGACCTTCATGTCATTGGTCTTGATCTTGCCGGTCATTGGAAAGCGGATGGTCACATAGTTCTTGTCCTTATTCATCTTGTTGAGGACTTTCCTCTCGTTCACTCTCAGCTGAACATCACAGAACTCCTTGCACTTGGACAGCAACAAAATCTTAGAAAACAAATTACAATAGAAACACAAAAAAAAAATGTTTTACTAATACAATTAAAAATGAAAGCAGGACAGTAAAAATCATATCAGCAATATTTGATATCAAAGCACCAAATATTATTGTTTTACTTATAGAAATACAATTATCATTCTAAAGGAGATGTGCCATTTGGCCTTGTCCATCTTGTTTAGGACTTTCCTCTCGTTCACTCTGAGCTGAACATCACAGAACTCCTTGCATTTGGACAGCAGCTCAATCTGTAGGATAATGTGACATCATATTAGCATTATTCAATAACAAATTAAAATATCATCACACATGTTCTACTTTATAGAATCATATCAATAATTCAAACAAAGATTGCCCTTGTTCATCTTGTTGAGGACTTTTCTCTCATTCACTCTGAGCTGAACATCAGAGAACTCCTTGCACTTGGACAGCAACACAATCTGTAGGGACAATAGAACATCATCTCATCTAGTATTGTAGTAAAATAAAATACAAAATCATCATTACATATTACTTGATTAATTGCAGAAACAATTAAATCCTAATAGTGGTGTAGTTTTGTCTTTTTTCATCTTGAGTACTTTCCTCTTCTTTACCCTCAGCTGAATGTCACAGAACTCCTCGCACTTCATAGACATCAACACAATCTAGAGAAAAGTAATTAATTTCATAGATTGTTCGACTGACGGTCAGATGGACCGACAGACCAACATATTGATCACCAAGCGTACAGACCGACTGACCAATCGACCGACCAACCATCTGACTGACATGTTGATTTATGGACGAACCAACCGACCAATCAAGCAATTTGTGCTATCTTAAAAAATATAAATTTACATGGGTAATTTTGTTGTTTATACTTCAGCTGCAATACAGTAACTTGTATAAAAGTGTAAACTTACCAGGTCTGAAACACTCTCCTTCCCCTCCAGCTTTGTGAATTGTTTCATGGTTTCATAGGCAACACAGTATCTTGCCATCAGTCGACCAGTCTCTGCAATCAAATTAAAAGTTATATTATTTCTGAATAAATAAATTTCAATAAAAAACAGTTCATGTAGTAAACACACCAATTTTTTTCAAATTATATTGGTTTGGAAACTTAGTTAACAAATTAAGGTAATGATAATTATAAAGGAGCTTATCTCAAGCTTTGCCTTGAGTGTACGATCTTATGTACACAAATCAGTTTGATAAAAGAACTACAAACATTAGCAACATGTTTACTATTAATGGGTAACTATAGTGATTTCTGCATGAAGTGTTCAGAGCACACAAATACATATAGTCCAAAGACTCACAAAAGATCCATTAATCTATGATCCATTCTTTGTAATTTTAAGATTTTTAATATTTTTGTTTGCACTTCTTAAATGCAGTCATCAATTTTAGCCCATCGAGGATGGTTTCATTTAGGTATAACACATAATTTCTGAGGAAGGTATCTCGGGTTTAGAATTCCAGAATAGGTTCAATCTTTATCCAACTATTTGTTGTCAAATTGGGTGACATAACATATAAACATACCTTGTGGTTTGAGTTCACTGCTGTCTGGGTTCAAGTCGATCAAACCAATGCTGGCCAAAGATGTCAGGTCTTTCATGCACATATCTATGGTACAAACATTGGATTAGGATTAGCAACAACGCTTCTATGCTATAACGCAGCAAAGCAACAACATCAATTTGTATCCATCGTTAAATTCTGCAGGAGGGTGTTGCATGAAGAGTTGCAATTAAATGCAAATCAAAGAATCAATTACAACTTTCCGTTTAAATGCAAATCCATTGCATAAAAGTTGCGTTTTTTAACTTTAAGCACAAGCATAAGCCTAAAATGGATTAGGGTAGGCAACAATGCTACAGTGCAATAACGCAACAAAGAAACAATGCAACAACATTTACTTGTCGGTTGAGAAAGAGAAGAGTGCTATATAACCTTTTTTGTGCTTTGAATCTGCAGTAAAATTAAAAGTAAAATTAAAAGTAAAACCAAAGTAAAATTTGTGTATAACTACAAGCGTTAAAATTGTTAAATGATCAACTTAAAATCATACTACATTAACTACATGTAGCTTCTGAATAATTGAGTTATAATTCATATCTTAATGTTGTATACAGATTCAATATTGGCAATACATTATGTGCACCATCAACATAAACCATCAATATGCCCTGTTTTTTCTGTTAAGTATAGAATAAGTTTTACTGTGCGATACCTTGCAGTCGTTTCTCAAGCTGATCCTGAGAGAGTCCCCTGGGGAGGCCGTAGTGTGTGGGGTTCTTGCGGATACGGATATAGAGGAACGTAGACTTGAGCCACTCCAGTGCTACATCCATCGTACTGATGGTGTTCAGTACAATCTCTGCATTCAGATGCTCTATCAGATGGTTGTGCAGACTAAAAGAAGGAAAAGACAAACTTGTGCACAAATCATACAAAAGAAATTACATTTGTGCAATCATTTATCATTAAAATAAATCTAGTGTGGTAGATGTGAAAAATAAAGAATTTGAGCCACTTGCAACAACAAAGAATAGAAGATTACCAATAAATATATTTGATTTTTGTTAGGCATTGCACTTACTGTGATAATATGAACTATCAACATATTCTGTATGGTTTAGGTTAAATAAAGGAGACCAAATTGTATTTTTTCTTTATATTCTTCCAAACAAAAACATGAAAAGAAGGGAAAAAATCAAATACCTGCTCTCAATTTCCTCTGAACCAGCCAGTAAGTTTTCATACTTGGTCTTTGAAGTAAAAGTTAAAATAGTGGGGGGAAAAAATCAGAAGCAATTAATTGAACAAAATAATAATAATAATAATAGTAGTAATAAATTAAATTGTTATGGCAGTTAAAGCAGTGTTTCTAAGTGAGGCATAATTATTATTATCCTCGATCAACAGTTATTTCAAACAAACGCAATTATCTTGTGCACCATCTAAATTCCCTGGACGGCATATTAGCCCATGTTGCTCTTCTATATATGGCGCTACAGTAGAATTAAAACTTATTATTAAACAAGAACAAAAAAGGGACAGGCGGGCGGACGGACGGACAAAAGTATGGACAGCTGGAAGGACGGACGGAAGGACAACCCGAAACATAATGCCTCTGGCCACTTCGTTGGCAGAGGCATGAAAATACACAGGGAAAAGGTGATCTTTATGAGAAGGTGAACTCTGTTGTCAGTTTTATTCATGTAAAAACTGCTTCCTAAGGAATCAAGATATCTAAGCTTAACAGACAGATAGTCATGAATTATGTTCACCCTAATGTATATAATGTAGAATTAAATCAACAAATTTTGTTGATGAGAAAACATTTAAAGAAGATTTAATACATTTTAACAACACCCACCTTTGTCTTCTGTTTGGTCATGATGACAGCGGTGGCACTTGTATCAAACTGTGGTCTGCCAGCCCTGCCTATCATCTGGAGGACCTGTGTCTCACTGTACTCTGTGTACATACTCATGGCATAGTGCATGGTGGACTTCACAACTACCAGATGGGCGGGTAGGTTCACACCCATGGCTAGGGTGCTTGTTGCCACTGCATAAACAAACAAACAAACAAACAAACAAACAAACAAACAACAAACACCATTACTGCAAACATAACATTAATCGTAACGGTAAACTTGTATCAAACTGTGGTCTGCCAGCCCTGCCTATCATCTGTAGGACCTGTGTCTCACTGTACTCTGTGTACATACTCATGGCATAGTGCATGGTGGACTTCACAACTACCAGATGGGCAGGCAGGTTCACACCCATGGCTAAGGTGCTCGTTGCCACTGCATAAACAAGCAAAAACAAACACCATTACTGGGAACATAACATTAATGGTAATTTTAAACTGTATCAAACTGTGGTCTGCAAACCCTGCCTATCATCTGCAGGACCTGTGTCTCACTGTACTCTGTGTACATACTCATGGCATAGTGCATGGTGGACTTCACAACTACCAGATGGGCGGGCAGGTTCACACCCATGGCTAGGGTGCTTGTTGCCACTGCATAAACAAGCAAAAACAAATACCATTACTGCAAACATAACATTAATGGTTATGGTAAATTTGTATTACACTGTGGTTGGCCAGCAGGACTTGTGTCTCACTGCACTCTGTGTACATACTCAGTGCATAAGTGCATGGTGGACTTCACAACAACCAGATGTGCAGGCAGGTTCACACCCATGGCTAGGGTGCTTGTTGCCACTGGAAAAACAATCATAAATAGTCAAATGAAATGATAGAAAACATATCCAATATTAATAACTTTCCATTTGTGTAAGTTATGGTTAGGCACCATTTACTTGTTGTAGCCCATAAATTATCTTAACAGACATAATTATTATGTAAATCTATGTCATATAGTACATGGTGGATGTTATAACTGTAAACATAACTCATAACCCCAAACCTAGCCAGAGGTAATGACTTATTGAGCACAGGATCGTATCAATGAAGGAAAAGCTTTTCAATAGCCTTCAATCCCAACCCTTACCACAACCCTCGGTTATCACAGGCAAGTCTCCCTGAAGCTTCTATTTCCCAAACCTCAAACTTGAATCGCAAACCCCAACCCCAACCCCAACCCTAACCCTAATCCTAAGCAATGACTTAATGAGCACAGGCAGGTCTCACTGAAGAAACATCTCTTCAATAGCTTTCAATCCTGACCCTTACCACAACCCTCAGTTATTGCAGGCAAGTCTCCTTGAAGCTTCCCACACCTGAAACTTGAATCCAAAACCCCAACTCTCACCCTAACCCTAAGCAATGACTTACTGAGCACAGGCAAGTCTCCCTGAAGAAACATCTCTTCAATAGCCTTCCTATCCTGCATATCCAGTCCTGCATGATGGTAGCCGACACCATTCATCACCACATCTACAAAATGATTTTAGAAAGAAAACATTCATTCCTCTAACATGTTATTTTTTATACACAATTAGTTTGGTATAAACACTCTTTAGCTTCATCCCCATTTTAATGCATACAAAACGGAGTAGAAGAAAAGTTTTGAAATCAAACGGGAAAAAATACACTTAAGTAGTTACAAACAGGGACACTTGAAGATGTCATATATTACTATGGGTTACAGAAGGGTGCTAGATTTGAGCTCGTACAAGGATTACAGAGTATAAGTAATCTTTGTAAGTTATCTGCAAATCAACGAGGAAATTGAGGAGAAATAAACAAGAACGCTGAAAACAACTTATGTTCTTACGGGATTTTAGAAACTTAGAAACAATAGTTTAGACACTAGGTTGAAATAACAGAAGGGACACATGTCAATTTATCAGAAAATATAGGAGGGAATACAAGATTTTACATCTTAACATCAAGGATGCAATAACAAGTCAACATCTACAGTAGATATATTTGACATATCAGAAACATATTACTATAAAGTTATAACAGGATGATGACAGTGGCTGTTAGGCTATGTGATAGATGGGAAACAAAAAACAAATCAATACAATCTTAGAATAGATTATGCCGTATAAACAAAACATCTAAAAACAAGTAAACCTCTGATGGAGATTGATCAGAAACATACATATCATTATGGAGTTTTAGAAATTAAAGACAAAACGTCCCATTTAGGATGAAATAGAGCAGAAGTTAAGTATACATTCATCACCAGTTCTAAAGAATAGGCATATAAGGAGATTTACACCTTTAATGGATATCATAACAAGTCTACATCTAAAGTAGATATATGTAACATATATCATGTTTGGTCTTCCGACGTGGTGTTTATTGGTTTAATACCTAACCTAGCATGAGTGCCCTCCAGTGTGGCACTTTGTCCTCATTTGCTGCTCTATACAATGTCAGTTTTATGTACTTACCTCTGAGTTTGGAGTCTCTGATTCTGTTGTTGTACATCTGTAGTCTCTGCTTGCATCCAGGGTTCATGATGAACCGAGCCTCCTTGACTAGTATAGCTGCAGATGGTTCTACTCCCTTACAGAACAGTAGGAAGCAATTACAAGGGACCCTTCACTAGCTATAGAGCTTAACCTTTCTACTTACCTCTGAGTTTGGAGTCCCTGATTCTGTTGTTGTACATCTGTAGTCTCTGCCTGCATTCAGGATTCATGATGAATCGAGCCTCCTTGACTAGTATAGCTGCAGCTTGTTCTACTCCCTTATACTTTAGAACAGTAGGAAGCCATTACGAGGGACCCTTCACTAGCTATAGAGCTAAACCTTTCTACATACTTCTGAGTTTGGAGTCTCTGATCCTGTTGTTGTACATCTGAAGTCTCTGCTTGCATTCAGGATTCATGATGAACCGAGCCTCCTTGACTAGTATAGCTGCAGCTTGCTCTACTCCCTTACGAGTCGCACAGAACTAAAACAACAAACAAAAACAATCAATATGAAAGACCATTCAGATGTACTTAGAAATAAGATGTTCAAAATGCTCTTTGAAATAAGGAAAAAGTATCTTTGGTTAATGGTCATAGTCCAACTACATAAATCATAAATAACATGTTCTCTACCTTATATTCAGGGTAAAAATGTATATTTTTCCCATTGACATTATGATAATTTCTGTGTTTATTTGTTTGTTTGCTTAAAAGCACAAAAAAAAAGTGAACAGCCCTCTGACTGTCAGTCTCCCCTGATGAATAAGCAACAATATCATGTGTGATTGAGAGACAGGTCACACTTGAACTCTTGTTCAAATGCTTTGAGGCAAACAATTGTAAGACATTATCAACCGTCTGATGTGTAATGCTAACAATTCTTGTTATTCTGAGCCAACAATACTGGAAATATTGAAGGTATGTTTACAACTTACCACCAGAGTAGGTTTGTTGTCAGAGTAGGTCTGGATGATTCCACTCAGCTTGTAGTTCAGTGACAAGTCAAACTTGAACTCCGAGAAGTTATCTGAACAGGGATATCCTAGCACAACCTTGCGTAGCTTCACTGGCCTGTGGGTGTCATCAAACCTTGGATTCAAGAATAATGATGATAATTATCATTTAAAGCAATATCTAATTTGTACTTTGGAGAGTTTTCAAGGCATGCATATCCTAGCACAACCATGTGTAGCTTAAAGTCATGCCTGTAAAGTGTCTAACTCCACGAAAATTACTTGGAGCTTCCTCATTTCTCTTCTACCGTGTTGTTTAGCTTATGGTAAAAGAAGAATAAAATAGGGTTTGATTGTGTCAAATGTCCCTTTAGTATGAAGATAATTATCATTGAAATCTTTTATTGAAACACGTTGATTAACGCTTTAGATAAAAATTACAATTGTCCTAGCTGAGAACGTCCGCATGCAGCATGCGTGAGAACATTCCGGAGATTGAACTTTGAGCCGAGCGAGTGCAAATTCCATGAATTCTGTACTACATGTGTAAACATACACGGGTGCGAATATCTCAAACGGATTATTCATTACTGCGACAAATGTATGGCAGACCATCAGTATTCGGTGATAAAATATGAACTCAATATTCGTTTTTTTCACTAGGTAAACAGTGTTCGTTTTCTTTCAAACTTTCACAAATCTTTCAATTGTATTTTACAATGATATTGATATAGGATTGAAGTCTCAAATGTCATTTTGTACAATATCTGACAAATATGAAAAAACTAAGAAGCAAAGCGCAAGCCAGCTTCTTACTTGTGATAGACAGCACACTGGTCACCAGATCCAAGCCACTCTGCAATCTATAAGAAACATAGAGAGTTTATCTATTTCTGGAGGTATTGTGGCATAATCTGGTGGAATGTTGTTTTTGATTGTGAGTGTCTTTTTTTGGAGATGTGTGCACATTATGATATATTAATAATATTATTACTGAATAACTTAGTCAAGATATTACAACAACAAAAGTTCAATTATTAAATCATGAGGCAAAATGATCATGTTTCTTTAGACAAAATCTCCATTCAGTGAATGACCAAATAAGTTAATAAGTCAATAAGTCTATCAATCTTATTCTTATTAAAATGCTCAAAAATCAAACAATCTTACATCCCCAATGTTTGGAATAGTTGCAGACACAGCGATGAATCTGAGTGTGGCTGCGTATCTGTTGTCCTGGGTGGTTGAGTTTGTTTGATGGTGGTCTGGCTGAGCTGCCTGCACTGTCTTCATTCTGCTGATCACTGCTTCCACTGTTGCTCCTCGCGTCTCCTCATTCAGAGAATGCACCTTGTTAAGAAAAGAAACAAACAAGTGAATGTATGAAGATGGTAGTGTGATGATGATGAAGATGATGATGAGGACGATGAATATGATGAATATGATGATGATGATGATGATGATGATGACGATGATGAGGACGATGAATATGATGAATATGATGATGATGATGATGATGATGATGATGACAATGATGATGATGAGGACGATGATTATGATGATGATGATGATGGGGGATGGTGGTTATACTAACTTGTTATATAGAAATTAAGAATACATTTTGCTGCAGGTCCCTAAGACTTAAGTTATAATGACTATACATTGCACATCGCATTCCCAAAAGCAATGGGTTCGTAGTTAAAAGTATAACGTGTATCTACTTGTCTCACCAGACACAGATTTTGAAATGTCTGTATGTAAAATTAATTACATATTTCAATGGGGAAAAAAGTCAATGGCTTCATGAGATGGCATCAAGACAAAACAAGTCTGCTCTCTACACAATGTGCCACACTCAATGTTAACTATGTATTAAAAAGGTGTCTAGACTAAAATTACTCATAATTGTGTGATCTATTACAGAGAAATTGTTTGCTTGCTAAAAAAGTGGTCACTCTTGGCAGGCAACCTTTCAAACTGTTCACTAAACATATATCAATATACCAATATGTCAATGTTAACTATGTGATGTATTAAAAAGTGTCTAGACTAAAATGACTCATAATTGCAAACCCCTGACTCATGAATAATAGTCTTTGTGTGATCTATTACGGAGAAATTGTTTGCTTGCTAAAAAAAATCACTCTTGGCAACCTATCAAACTGTTCACTCAACATATATCAATATATCAATGTTAACTATGTGATGTATTAAAAAGTGTCTAGACTAAAATGACTCATAATTGCAAACCCCTGACTCATGAATGATATTCTTTGTGGGATCTATTATGGATAAACTGTTTACTTGCCAAAAAAAAAGTCACTCTGGGCAACCTATCAAACTGTTTTCTCAATGATTCAGTTACATTTCACGCTTCATTCAGAGACTCGTCTGCAAGAATTCCGCACTTTTATTTATAAATATAAACACACAGGGATTAATAATTAATTTTATGACTAGGCACACTTTCTTAATTCATTTCATAAACCGTGCAATGAGTTTGCATCGCATGACAACCGTATGGTATATATGATCAATCATCATCAAAAAATGGTCTTTTTTTTAAGTGGTCTTAACTCCTTGCCTATGGATACCTCATGGGCTATGTGCAAGGACTATGGAATTTCCGAATCTCAAAGGGAACAGGTTAAATTAGACCTCTGTCTATAAACATGTCAGCAATACACGCCACCCATGCATTGTCCATTCATTGCCTGCTACACATAACAGCATGTAATGTGTGAACAAGTGTTCTGACATACCTCATCAACTAGGAAGAGTTTGACCATCTGCACCAGCGAGTGGTTGTCCCTCCAGCAAAGGGGCATGCTGTCCCATTTCTTATTTAAACCCTGTTCATAACAATTTGTTTAACCAATTATACATTTAATCAATTAAGTGTACAATTAATAATGTATCTTTATGTTACAGGGCCCTCAACAGGTCAAACGTGGTAATAAGAGGGTAAAAACATGGTAAATACTATCCCAGTAATCCCACAAAAGCAATGTATCGTGACTGACCTCATCAACTAGGAAGAGTTTGACCATCTGCACCAGCGAGTGGTTGTCCCTCCAGCGACGAGTCATGCTGTCCCATTTCTCCTAAACAGACCATGCAAGGTAACAAAGAGAAAATAAATCGTTGGGTGAGAGTCAAAAGGGTGTTGAGTCTGTTTTTGACTAAATTGAGTTATGCATATTATCTTGTACATTGGAGCTTCCTCTATGTGATGAAATATTTTCTGAAAATAATTATTTATAACTTTTGATATATTCAACGCAAATTAAAGATAGCTGCATTTGGTTTCTCGGGGTCTATGATTTTATCAAAATACATAATGCATTCCTTAATCAAATTGAAAAGTAACAAACCAGAAAGCACAAAATTGTGCATGCATATCAAAGCTTTTATGATGAAATTGATAGAATTTTGTGAACTTCTCCAAAATAATGCATAATGACGCTGACAAGAATATCGTTTAAATACAATCTGGTTTCTATTAACCTGTTCATGATCAAGATGATTTAATTTTTGTTTGACATGCACCATACACCCTTGCCCGAGTCTTTTCTATAACAGGGGGTGTATTCTGGAAAATATTTAAAGATATAATTTATTGTATCAGTAAAATTGTATTGTATCACTAAAATATTTTGTAGAAAATCAGTATTCATTTAGTACAGTTCCAGAATACCGATTTGACTAAAAATATTTGAGTGACGAAGATACAATAAATTTTAGCTTAAAGGACCTAAAGAATACAACGTACTTTGACACTTATTCCATAGTTGATGACTTGAAACATAGGTCTGCGAAAAAAAAATCCATGAAAATAAACACAGTCGTGATTTAAGACTAGTTTTCTGATGCCAAATCTCACTTAGCAGCCAGTTTACGCCCCACCCACATTTAGGGTCCGGAATCGGCAGCGTGATCGACATGTGATTGACAATTCATTGGCTTACGTCATGTCGCGTCATCTACAGAATTTAGTTCATTAGTCCGTTCTTTAGATGACGTCACATTTTGGCGATTTAAAAGGGGCGTTCCCAGGATAATTAGATATTTACTAATTACCCCGAAATTGATTGATTTCATGAGACCTGACTGCCAAATTCTTTTTCTTCGGGAAAAATTACATATAGAGAGCCGAATTGTGAAAATTAGGTTATCTAGACGCTGTAGTTCCTTTAAAATCATTTTCAGAATACACCCCCAGTCCTCAACGAATTAACGTTATTAGGGTATAACCATACTTTATTTTGACGGGTGCTTATCTTCCTCATATTTCAACAATTACTACTTACAGGTGTAGTGAAGATGATGTTGACCGACTGAAGCTGGTGGAAGTCATCAATATCTGTGTCTCCGGTCAGTTCCTGACATTTCATTCCGAGGGGTTCAAACTTTTCTTTCCACTCATCACAGCGCTGGTTGCACAGGACCTTGATCGGAGCCACTGTAGAAATGCCATATGTTAATACTCTTCTCAGTACTATGGACATTCATATACTGGTACTGGCCTTTTCAAAAGTGTCAACAAGTGAATTGAATTGTTTGTGCGCTGGATTGATTGCAGAATGTATTCCATGACCGGGATAATAATATAATTGTATAGTGCTTAGAGATGATTATCAATCGTGATAGGCGCTATATAAATTGAGGATATTATTATTATTATTTTAATGGTCTTATATAGCGCAGCGTGTACCCCATTATCATCCTTGGTAATTATTTTAAACATGCACAATCATCTTGCATACCATCTCAACTCCCTGGGGAGCATACTAGCCTGTGTCATTACACCTCAAATCCCACCTATACTTCATTCTTCCATTTGGATTGCTGGAAGGAGAAAGAATTTACTATTTAAAGTACCTGAGCGAAGGTTTAAAAATGCTTGTAACCTAAATAATTTTGGCATCATCGCAAAGGAAATGTTACATTCTTCCTAATAATTCATATATATTTGTCAAAAATTGTCACAGAATTGATTAATCTGCTATCTAAAGTGATGAAATTTCGACCCGTTTTTCGCTCTTGGTGAGCCCGCTGTGTGGGGGTACGATTAATGACGTCACACGTGTGAAGAGCGCTCCCAAGCCTGTGGGCTTTGTGTACTGTAGGTGTATGTGTATACCACCCGAACGCTAAGTATTCTCATCACAATGCCTGATCTTCAGGAGGAACTGCTACTAAATGTAGACATCAAAGTTGATGTAAACAGCTCCACAAAATATAGTGTCATTGGTATAGTGATAGTGATGATGATGATGATAATTTTGATTATGATGATGATGATGGGGATGTAAAGGGATAGAATGAAGAGGACGAGACGGAAAATACCATGAATTCATTCTTCAGTAAAGTCACTAAAAAGACTTCTACTACTAGTACTATTTACTTGCGAATATTAATTACATATATGCACGGTTATTTGAACTGCATGACATCAACAAATACAAAGGTATGCTCAAGATTCACCGTCATGTCTACATGTATACATAACCTGAACTATAGTCACCAACAATCACTCTGCGCTAGCTGCCAGGCTAACATGTTTACGAAAACATCTCGGGAAATTACACGACATAGAAGGGTAGACAAATCTATTTGCATGATTCAATATCATATAATAGAATATTCTTTATACGCAATAATAAAATGTAATTAGCTGTTTTCGAGAGATTTGTATTCCACTTTCATCATCAGAGGGCGTAAATTCGTGTCATGTGAAGTCTGGATTATAAACCATCACAAAAAGTTCCACAATTCAAGTTTGAGCGTTCATATCTCCCTTATTACTTTATTACCGTTCATAAATGTGTTACCATTGGAAAGCTTGTATTCGCCCCTTCACAATAATATGACATTTTAAAATCATGGAATGTGCATTACAAAGTCAAAAGTGAAATCTTGCAAAAAGCATTAATATGACATTAATATGGTCAAACATAATGATAATTTCGCAATCAGTCAATAAAACACACTACATCTTCCTAACAACATACACAATCGTTATTGCACCACCTCAAAATAATAAAGGTATATTTCATCCTCAAAAAAAAATGATAAGTCGTCTATCCTCTCTGTTCAATAGGCTCATTTGGCTACCAAGGTCATTAAGTTGCAATTATTTAATACGCAACTTCGCTTTAGTGTTGTTCCTTTATATACTAGGTCTTAGCATAAATAGTCGAGGGAGCGGTAATACTCCCAATGCCCTTATTACCTCGAAACATGTAGAGCAAAGCATGTTTACTTTTTATAACTCATTCATAATATATGTTCCTTATATCCATAATATATGAACCACGTTAATTGTTAGAATCATTCATTAATTTATTCCTTTTAAAGTCGTCTATCCTCTCTGTTCAATAGGCTCATTTTGACTCACAAGGCCATACAGTTGCAATTATTTGATACGCATCTTTGCTTTAGTATTGCTCCCTACCATTTTACACGGTCTGAGTCTTATTATAAATAGTCGATGGAGCGGTGATACTAATGTACAATGCCTTTATTACCGCGAAACATGTATACAATTTGTGCATGTTTTCTTCATATAACTCATACATATTGTATTCCCGTATATACAGATAAATATGAGACACATTAGTGGATATAATCATTTCATTAATTTATTCTTTATTTAATGTGGTTAAGATATTAAGATATTAAGATAATTTAGCTATATTTGGACGTTGATAGATAATTTTTAAACCATCTTCGTATACGTTAATTGTTATTTATGTTCCGTAATGCTGCATCTTCTGGAGCCAGTATGTGAGGGTTCACATGCCCTAGGGCAACAGTGATGTACTTTACTTTTGTGTACCCTGGCCCACATACTGCTCCTCACTATTTTCTTTTATCTAGTCTTCAGTTTTGTAACTTGTATCCTTGTATTATGTGCATATATGTTTATAGTTGTGATGTATTTGACATTGTATTATGCCATTTGGTCGAATAAATAATAATAATAATAATAATAATAATAAAACGCCATTGACACTCACGCATGACCGACTGAACATCATTCATAACACCGTTCTCACAGCAAAAGGAGTGTACCCTGTTGTTTTATCAATGCATTTTGCAACATTTTACTTTTGACTTTGCCCCATATTCGGGTGTCATGCGCATTCCATGATACAATTTTCATGGCAAATGTCATATCAGTTAAAAATGGGGAATACAAGTCTTCCAATCATATCAAACTCATGAACGGTAATAAAGTAACATGAGAGATATAAACGCTCAAACTTGAATTGCGGAACTTCTTGTGAGGGTTTTAATACACAGTTGTATACGTCTCGCTCTACGCTCTAGGCGGGGGACTCGCACGTGTAACGTCATTAATCCGTACTCGGTAATTCCCGTTTCAAGCCATATAGAAGTTCTGAGAAGGGTCTTGGAAACACGCTTCTTATCGCGTTTCATTGATATTTCAAGACTTAAGAGCAGATGATTTGTGTTCTGGTTGGTATAAGCTTCCCGTACATGTATAATTTGTCTATGTTGTGATATTTTGTGATATTTCTTCGCTCAGCTACTTTAACAATTTCCGTCCTGCCATACAAATTCTGATTTTATCAAGGGTTGCAGTATTCCAATCTCATGTAGAATAGTCTCAACCCGGCTCTTTTGATATACCCATAGAGTTACACCCGTTAATTACAAGAACCTGGTGGGTTATGTACAAAGTCTATCCAAGTGAATTTCTGAATTACAAAGGGAATGGGTTAATGTATGCCATACATTTACTATCAGGAATTTTACCAGAAGAAATAAGCATATTTCAATATTTCAATACAATATAAGTGGCAATGAATTCAATATGGGAGAGATACATTTACTCACTGTAAACAATCTTGGTCCGTCCATCGAAATGTCCTTGTGCAATGAGAAGTCGTAGTATGGCCAGCTCAAAGAGGACAGTCTTTCCTGATCCAGTAGGCGCACTCACCACCAGTGGTTGATCAGTGTACAGAATCTGAAAGGAATAGTTAGATACAAACTTGTTATTTAAACCAAAGTTGTCCATTGACACTAACAATTTAAGAACATTCTTTCAATTTCATTAGTATTTGTCAGTAGTGACAACATAGAATTAACCTGTTCCCTGCTGGATTTTACAATCCCAAAAGAGTTAATACAGGAGCCATCAGGTTAAAGAGTTTTCATAATCTTTGTAACAATCTAAGTATATAAAAAAACTTTCTTTTCAATAGTGACCAAGATGCAAGAGAGTGACTCATACATTCAAAGACCATAGGCGACACCTCCAACAAATTATGTTAGATATTAATTACAGTACCTCAATATTTATATTGATGGTTTTATGCATATTCAATGTGATTACTTCCATGAATTATGCTTAGAAGCCAGGCTATTGAACAAAACCAATTAATTATATTGCATGTACTAGAAACCTGGGGTTAGAGTTGATGATGAGTCATTAATTACTAATTAGGAACAAAATAAAGGTACTCAAGTGAGTAAAGTCTTAATCAATTAAAATTATCCATTAATATCACATTTATATATCACTACTGGTACAGATCTGTAAGTGATACCTATTGTTCAGGGGGATTATTTATTCATTCATCCCCCCCCCCCCCCTGAACAATATGTATTACGGAGTACTTTACTTACATCATCCAGCACTTCTGATTGGACATAGTTGAAGTAGGGGAAAGGGAATATCGACCTGTATTGCTCAGCTGAAGAAAATGTATTTAGTTAAGGGTCATGAAATATACTAAACAATTAGCATCACTTATCTGACTTCACTGGTAAGATCTATTTGTGTTTCATACACCTCCTCATCTTATTTCCTTCTCCTATTTCTTATTCTTCTTAAACTCCTCTTCTTCGTTATCCTCCTCATACCCCTACACCTTCTATTCCACTTTATCCTTATTCTCCTCCACCTCCTCCTGTATCATTCTACTTATTCTGGCCCATCTGCTCCTTTACTTTTTTAATTTATAATAATCAACATGAACATCGTACATTAATTGCTAAACACAGTCAAACCTGTATTTTTGGTCAAAACTAGACCCAAAGTGATCCCCTGCTGAGAAAAACAATTTTATGGAATCTGTCTATAGAGATCATTTGTATTGCTTCCCATATGTGGTAACTATACACAAGTTTGATATTAACTCTTTGTCTCTCCTCCTCCCTTTTCTCCTCCACCTTCTCCTCTTTCCTTTTTATCTTTCTCCTTCTCATACTCTTTATTCTCTTCCATCTTCTTCAGTATCCTCTTGATCAGCCTGTCCAGTGTACATTAACTGGTAAATAGTGATAACTAAATATAAAAGGATACGAATCTCCTCGATAGAACGCAGGCATTTTGCAGCTGTTCTTGTTCCACCTGGGGTTTGTGAGCCTATTTGAGAAGAATTAGAAATAACAATCGTGGTAATTTTACAAAGTTGAAGGAAAGTTATATAAAGGCACTTGACAAATAACACTAAGGATACTTTAATCAATTAAAAAGAGATAGTGAATACATCTCCATAAATACTACTTAGATTGTTTTCCTGTAACTTTTAAGATACTCAGATATGTTTGGTTCCAATGTTCAGCAATAAGCTTATCATAATATAGTCATACCAATATTAAAGATAACAATTGCATTACATATAAGCCAGCTAGTTGACAGTTATTTACAATTTAAAGACAAAGCAATAGAAACTATTATTGCCTTGGCATTGTGTCTAAAAACTTTTGAAGAATGTATTTTACAAGGGTATTACCAACCAAACCATCTGCAAAAGGTTTAAATATATTTGCGAGATAAATTAAATGTCTATACCTGGAACATAGATTGGTGCTGGGGGGTCCTGAGAAAAGTCCCTGCTGTAGGCTTGATTCTGGCTTGCTCCATGCTGAGGTTGAGAGAACGGTTGACTTCGTACTTGAGATTGATTTCGAGGTTGACTTTGTACTTGAGCTTGAGATTGAGGTTGACTTAGAGAATGACGTTGACTTTGAGATTGACGTTGACGTTGACTCTGAGATTGAGACTGAGTCTGAGTTTGGGTTTGAGGTTGAAGTTGACTTTGAGATTGAGACTGCGTTTGCGTTTGGGTTTGAGGTTGACTTGGAGGGGGCCATTGCTCACGCTGAGTTGGAGGTACAAACCGCACCCTTGGTCTGAATATTAATGAAAAATAATCAACAATTGAATTCATACAAATATTGACCCAAGAGTAAAATATTATTGTTTTATATCTCAAATGCACATTACTGATTTATATCTGAACCATACTTTTGAAAAAAGAAAAACTTTCTTATAGATTAAGCTTTAAATGTAATCAATGTAAATAAAAACAAAAATATATAAACTAATTATTCCTCCACCTTTGACAAGTCAACGCTTAATTTTTTTTAAAGAGTAAAGTTTGCCAATATGTGCAAATGAGATGAACGATTGCTCAACATTTGACTTGCCCTAGAAAAGATTTGCTAATTAATTCATACCTTGGCTGACAGAATCCGGGCTTTGATTTTAGGATCCCATGGCCTGTGAAGGAAAAGACACATGTATGTATAAATTCTGGATCAGGCAAATTGTGACTCAAATTCATTTGATAGAAATTACAGTGTCTTTTAGATCAAGAATAAATACAAAATCTTCTGCAGATATGAATTGAAACCTACAGCCTTGTATTTTTGAGCGACTTTTTAAATTCAACTTATCTTCAGAAAGCGTTATTCATACATTAAAGGGATGCCTGTAAAGTGTCTAACTCCATGAAAATTACTTGGAGCTTCCTCGTTACTCTTCTACAGTGTTGTTTAGCTTAAATGGTAAGAGAAGAAAATAGCGTTAGATTTTTTCAAATGCCCTTTAGTATGACGATATCTATCATTCAGCTCAAGAGCGTTAATGAATGGCCATAAACCTCATAAACGTCATACAGTAATTTGTTGTAAAAGCTGACGCGTATTTTCGCTTTTTTAACCAGGAAAGCAGTGTTCTTTTTCAATGAAACTTTCACACATCATTCGGACATATCTTACAATGATTTTGGTACAGGATTGAAGTCTCAAATATCATTTTGGGCAATATCTGATACTGTACAGGGGCATTAACTTTCACTGTTTTCATTGACAAACTCATGATATTTGCTGAATGCCTAGAAATGCTAAAGTAAAAATATGTGTTTCGCTGGTGGTAAAGAATATCCAATTAAAACTGGTTAAAATCTAAATATAGAATAAGAACAAATGTTTACCCTTGACAGGTGAGTTTTTGAGCGCTTGTGAAGCTGAGAAGTTTTCGAAGTCATCACCAAGACTCTGCGATGGCAATATGTCATCAAGGAGCGGAGGGGCTGGGATGCTACTAAAGTCTGAAAACATCCTTCTATAATCAATAGAAACAAAGAGAGAGATTACATCAAAATTAAAGTTAGATCTAGATTTCTAAACGTTTATTAGAAGTGGA
Source organism: Echinarachnius parma (assembly GCA_037951105.1). Lineage (NCBI taxonomy): Eukaryota > Metazoa > Echinodermata > Echinoidea > Clypeasteroida > Echinarachniidae > Echinarachnius > Echinarachnius parma. The sequence goes on along the minus strand of JBAMJV010004634.1, from coordinate 3,707 downwards.
CATCATGAAATGGGTGAGCTTGAGGGATGAGGAGGGTTGATCGTTATTTAGTGATATATTTGCTCATGTTCGTAATACCGTACTTATAAATATGGGTATTGTATTTAACAATCAGAGAAGAGTTGTGCAATTTTGGGCCACTACCCAGTGCCCACTGTATATAGTGTATCCTGAGCATCTGACCTTAGGAGGGGCTGACAGTGTACGACATTCAGTTAACCTGTTCCCTTTGAGATTCTGAAATCTCCATAGACTTTTTACACAGCCCACCCGGTTCCCGTAGCCAAGGGGTTAATATTAAAAAGGCTCCCCCAAAAAGGTCATCAATCTAGAATATATACAGACAAACAACAATATATCAAATACATTTAAGAAATATAATTTCCTATGATTTATGATTGATTTTGTCTTTTAGTTTTTCTCATCTTCAGCATCACTCTGCCTTTCCTGCAGTTATTTTTAGTCAAGATATTTCAAGTGCCCACACAATCAAGCTGGTTTTTGTACTGTAGTATGGGAGAACTCAGCCACGCCGGTGAACTTGGCCACTTACATTCAAACGCTCTGCTAACATGCCCCGTATGCATATATGGAGTCATGAGTTGCTGTTGCAACAGTCTTAAGTACCATGGGCATCGAGTACCGGATCCATGGAGAAGAAACTAATGTCTTTTTGCAGTCCCGATCTGTTGCAGCTCCTTTGTTTTTAATGTTTGCAGATAGGTGGCCAAGATCCCCTCCCTGGGCCTGGCTGAGTTCTCCTGCCACTCCTGCAAATAACAAAAGTAAAACAAAATTTTAACAGTTTTATTCAAATTAAAGCAGTGCCAGTGCCAGTGCTGATCATTCATTTACTATTTGAACAAATTTGTGACCCTGGTCTTGTAACTAGTATTATGCACAACAAATCTGGTGATTTTGCCATATTTCATCAACAGTCAACACACAAACTATCTAATTCTATTTCTAAGCTAGAAGATTCAGTAAGTCGTAATAACATAACCAAGCAACAAAGGCTCGAACCGAAGCCCGAGCCGAACATGCATCTCGCACCGGTGTGACAGGGATAAGTATATAAAGTGTCATTCGGACAGTTCAAAATCTTATTTTTGTCCGTTTTCGAGCCTTCATAAAATAGTACACACGGTCACGGATGACTCAAAGTACACAGACATACACACATATAATTTTGTCATACAGACAATCAAACGTACAGTAATTCACTCATAGGCCTAACCTAACCAGGCGCCGTACGTAGTACGGCGCCTGGCATACTGAGGTGTGTATACCGTGATGGTAACACTTTATAGGCTTTAACGGCAAACACACTTATACAAAAAAAACACAATATCATACTTTAAATAACATATCTCGGTTCATACTTACGAATTATGTTATGCAGCATGGGCATCAATGATCCAAATCGTAAAATGTCTGATGCTCCATTCGTTTTATTTATACTGAAATTTACTATAAAACTGGCAAGATTACAGAAGTGACGAAAATGGTTTCCGAATTTGTTCGCTGCATGCAATATCAGGTGATCAAAAACTTGTCGGCAATATCCTAACCGATCGCCTCGCGCATGCGCTATGCATTGCCGACGAGTTTTCGGTCACCTGACATTGCATGCAGCAAACAAAGACGAAGGAAATAACAGTCATCATCATCATCATCAATTTGAGGTAAGTTATCATTCTTTTGCAACAAATTAAATAGCAAGCAAGGTAGGTTGAAGGTTTAATTCATGTCTAGAACTAAAAAAAAAATAATAATAATAGATGTAAAGTTCTTAATCTTGAAACCACCCGTCGCAAAATTTCATCAAATTTGTTAAAGGGACTAAGTAACATTGTCCAAATCCTCAAATAAAATTTTAATTCTAGCGGTTCCCTTATACCTTGTTGTATTCGTATTAACAATAAAATCATGGGACAGGTTTCGGTTTTTCAAATTTCCCTTTCGTTACAAAGATATGTATGATTGAAGTATTCAGATAAGAAAACTCCGGGCGAGTTTTTCTTCCGTGTACAAAGTGAGTGGAGTGAGTTACTGAATATCACTTTGCATTTTCGCTCATTACTTGGCCATACAATGTCCATTTGACTTGAAATTTTCACACAATACCCTGTGGACATATGAGATAACAACAATATACATTGCACCAACCATTCATCACTTTTTGCACATGTCAACAAAGTTACTAGATCCCTTTAACGTCTCGTCTTCACAGCGCCGTCCTACGGACGGCGCTGATCAGTTATCATAGGCCCTACTCATTTGTCACTGTCAGTGTCAGTCACTAGCTCGTCTACAGACTACGCATACAGACTACGCCTACAGACTACGTCTATGAGGCTACGACTTACGAGACGATAGTCGATACGAGTACGAGTATGATAGGTGTACTACACATCGGCACTGTTTTTAATATCGGCACCCCGCGTAATATTTGTTTTTTGCGCGTGTTGTAAAAAATCGCGCATGAGATGATGCGCGCTACCCTTAAAAACTGAACTGGTCGAAATTTTGAGGAGAAATAATGCGTTGATCGTCCGCTACAAGTAATACGATAAATAATACCAACATCGCACAAGAAATTTTGAGTTGCGTGCACTGTCAATGAGTGAAGCCAAAAAACAACAGCGCGCGTTCGAAGGCGATATCTCGAAATATAATTAATGTATCGCAAATCTGATCATCGCATCGGAATCTGCACTATTTTCTCAATATGTGAGTACAATTTCAAGAAATTTGAATGATTTTTAAGTCTTAAACTGTCGGAAATGTTTTAGGGTGCCGTTGCGGGGGTCACTCAATCATACGACCTGTCCTGGACCTGGGTCGGGATGTGGCTACGACTCGTAAAACGTTACGTTTTTGTGGTAATTCAATAAAATGAACTTGAATAATTTTACACGTGCCACACACACAAAACACACATTTATGGAGTGATTTGGACAGACATCCTTTGATTTAAATTTGCCCTGGGCCTGGACCTGGTCACTTCGACATTTATCCCCGTCACAGTCACACGTCACCGCGCTCCACCGGCACCCAACGTACTCCAACGCAGCGGCAAAGTGACCGGCAATAGAAGAGGTCCGACTCCGCTCCGGGTTGCGGCTACGGCTACGCCTACGGCCTAATTTACAAGCTCGAATATAATCTAAATAAGATGTGGACTTATTACCCCAAATCAGTAATCGGTTGATGCGAAGTTTTTAGCATATTTAACCATTAAAAAGCAGTTATTTTTTATTAGAAATAAGATACTTACCCAATGAATAGTTAGTCAACTCAAACAGTTTCCCAATCCATTAATTAGTTCGGCGATAATCGATATTGATCGGATTTATTTATATCGATAATTAAATTGATATATAATCAATACGTAGGATCTTTGATATAATTTACATGTCATCGTCGTAGAGGGCGTTCCTAGAATTTCGAAAGGCAAAACGTCGTGCTAGCGTATTTAAATGTACTAATACTATAGTAGCTTCCGCTAGCTTGCATGCATGAATTTGGGGATTTTGTGGGCGGGGATGGAGGGGATTAGAGAAGTAGCGATTTATAGGAAGTTTACTATAGTTTAGATTTCGTAATTTCGTTTTTGGTATTACCCAGGGAGCAAACACCCCCTTTTTAGGATATCAAACATGGAATGTTATAAAAGGTTGTCCACCGAAGGTTGTGAACCTAGA
>JBAMJV010004633.1:0-31596 GCA_037951105.1 Echinarachnius parma | reverse complement strand
TCCAGTGGATAGTTAAAGTACAAATACTTTAATCGTAAATATCTGTTTAACAAAATTTTGAAATTTGAAAACCCTAAACCTGTTCCATGCTTCTATTGGTAATACGGACAACACAGTATTAGAGAACCACTAGATTTCGAATTAAGTTTTGTGAATTTGAACAATGTTACTAGATCCCTTTAAAGGAAAATTATATTATTGTAATATATATCATTGTCTCCACCTTCACATTGCCATTTGCCGATACTCATGCATGTTTCATCTTACAAAAGAAAAAAGAAACAATCGATACATATTAAGGGTCCTCATCCAAAACAACAGGGGAAGAGGACACAAATCGAAATTTACCTCCCCGCACGTTGAATGGAGGGGTAATTTACATCTGTGGTCTAGCCCATTGATTTTCTCGACAATTATTCAATTTAAATCATTTCGTTTAAAGGGATCTAGTAACGTTGTCAAAATCCACAAAGCTTACTTCGAACTCTGGCATAGGCGTACCCAGGGAGGAGGGGGTTGGGGGTTCAACCCCCCCCCCCCCCCCCCCTTTGACCCAAAAATTGTAAATGGTCTCGAGACCAAATTTTAGCGGTCTCGATCGTCATTTTCGAAGGTCTCGGCCTCGAAAAGTACAAAAAAAAACCGTGGTCTTGGCCTCGAAAATGTCGAAAAAACCGTGGTCTCGGCCTCGAAATGTCGAAAACTTTTGTCTCGGCTTCGAAAATTTTCTACGACTAACCCCCCCCCCCCCCCCTTTTGAAAAATCCTGGGTACGCCACTGAACTCTGGTGATTCTCAACAATAGAAGCATGGAACAGGTTTTTGTTTTTCCGAACTTCCCTTTCGTTAAAAAGATATTTATGATTGAAGTGTTCGGATTTTTAATTATCCACTGGAAAGTTATAACTGTGAACAAAGTCAGTGCGATGAGTATATAGGCGAATATCACTTTGCATTTTTACTCATTACTCGGCCATATAACATGTATAACGTCCATTTAACATGAAATGTTCGCACATTACTTCGTGGACATATAATTATCAGGTCTCAAAAATACACATTCCATCAACCATTCATCACTTTTAGCACATGTCAAGAAAGTTACTAGATCCCTTTAATTTTCATATTTGTAATAACATTAAGAAATCCCCGAGAGACAAATGATACAAATCTCGGATGTGATTCAATCATTTAAAACCTCTGAGTGCCAAATTGTAATTATGTTGGACAAGTTTACATGTATAGGCGTAGGAGTTGGAGGCTATGGGGGGGGGGGGGGGGGGGGGGGCGGGCTACAGCCCCTGGAGTTTTGAAAACGGCCATATTCGGGAAAAGGCACCTTAAATTCAGGCAAAACCATGTCCACATTTGGGCAAATCAATGTCATATTCGGGCAAGCTCATCTCATATTCGGGCGAAGTCATATGTTACATTTGGGCAAACTCATGACATTTTCAGAGCAAAACAACATCAGTTTCGGGCAAAACTCGTCCAATATTCGGGAAACTATGTTATTTTCGGACTTTATCATTTAAAACATAATGTTCGGGCATCAAAGAGGCACAGACTTGTTTTGTTTTTGCTTGCTTGTCTGGTGAAAATGGGGAGGATAATTATTCGGGCAAAAGACCTCAGTCCCCCTGTGAAAGATGTGCTCCTATGCCCATGATAATAGCCATTCATCTACAATGTATAGAAGCTCCGTAAGAAGTCGAGGGTCTGTATAATGATTCATTCACTACTTGCTTATACACACTCATTCTCTCATAATTATTATGGCGCCATTTATTTGATAATGTGATTATACATCGTGTTTGTTTGGAGAGGATAATTATGGAGGAGAGGGAAATTGATTTCTGATAAAGAAGGACGAACCATGCTGGCAGAAGTTATAGGTAAAAACCAAAATAGTCCTAAACACCAGTAAATTGTATGGTCAATATATAACAAATTAAAAACATAATCATACATTTTCAAAACTCATTATTTCTTAAAATAATATATGTTTCAGAGAATTCCACGAACAGTACTCTGAAAAACATAAGTTTCAATTTCTTTTCCCGCGTTTTTAAATTAACGTTAGCGCAATTATATTGAAATGCATTGTTGACGTCACAACGTAGAAATTATTTTAGTAATGCGCATGCGTTCAACTTCTTCTTTGCTTCTGCTTTGCATGCGCGTTGCTTAGGAACGCACTTTACCATATAATGTGTAATAGAGCAGTAGAGCAGTAAAAGTAGAGTAGGACAGAAAATTCGCGAGCGGAAACTGCAAAATTGCAATAGTTTGCACAATAATTAAATACATACGATTCTGGATAATGCTCGTAATACATCACAAGAAAAAACAATAACATCGATTCTTTCTCCGATAGAGAAAATGTGATAATTTATCGACCAAAAATGAAGAAGCACAAGCATAAACCGCATAAAGTCAAAAAGAAGAACCAGAAAACACACCTGCGTAAAAACATTACGAGGATTTGTTCATGCGTCGGTAAGTGAACTTGAATTTTGTTTACTGTAAGCATAAGAAATCACGACGGTAAACATGTTTTTTTTTTTAAGACGTCCATTTATCTCTATCCCATACTAGATTTTGCAATCTCCATAATATAGAGTTAGCACAGGGCGAACCAGGTTCCTGCAGACAATAAGATAATTAAGTATTATCGTCACTCTATTTCAAAACTAATATGTATAACAAGTGACCTTTTGTACCTTCAACAAGATTATTTAGAGCTCTATATCCCAAAATATAAAATTTAAAATGTAAAGATTCTTTACAAAGTCATGTTCTTTATGTACGTGTTCTTTCCGTGTAATAATAGTGAAACTTGCTTAGAGATGACAGATTATAGCTTAAAGTAGGAGCTTCATAAATCGAACTTTTATTATTCTTGTACATTTCTTCTTCATCTTAATTTTCCTTTTCTTCTCCTTCGTCACTCCTCTTCTTCAAAACGTATCGTTATATTTATCATTGTAATACCTGTCATATTCATTCTTATATTCCCGCTTCTACTAATTTGTATGTTCTTTCTACTTGTTACTTGTTTTATTTCTCTATCTTCGTTATTGTCCCGTTCAGGAGCTTCGGTCCGTACATCGGGTTCGGAAAGTGAAGGGGACGAGGCGGGAAAGGGTCGCCAGGGCCAAGTCCTTCCCAACAATCAATATCAACAGTATGCAAATTGATTATTTTGTTTTGTTTTGTTAATTTAATCGCGGTAATATGGAAATAATTATATCCAAATATTGTTTGGTCATTGATTATTGCGGTTGTAAGATTGTAAAATTATGAGCTTCATCAGTCTGTGTAGTAAATAATAGGCTAACCTTTGTGTGGAGCCTAACAAGCGACTGGCTGGAATACTCCACAGAGAGTGTCAAATGTGCATTTTGTGTGCATGAATGTTTGCAGCGTGTATCCGTAAAACGATAGTGTAAAGTTATATAATTCACCTATAGGTGAATAGCGCTATAAAATTATAAATAACCGTTTTTATTGTTATAATTATTATTATTATAATTCTCAACCCGCGGTTCTCACCGATGTTGTTCTCGATAGGAGTGCATGGGGGCATTTGGTACAGAATTTCTTCTACTGATATTATAACATAAATACTAATCTAGGGGAGGGCACTCATATATCTTTCTCAATATACAAGAAATAGAAAAAGTACGTTATCATTTGTATATTTCTATGTATAGATGCGTCGCTCCATACATGCAGCAGTGGCTACCCGAAGCTACACCTGATGACGATGCCGGAACCAGGAACAAATTAGCCCGTAACCAAGGCAACCTCCGAAGCGACGATCAATCCGAAGCGTACGTGATCTCTTTGCATTATTGATTTTTTGTTGGATTACCATTTCAACCATATTATTTTCCAGTTGTATTTCCTAAGAGACAATCGAATACTTTTATGTTGAACTGTTGAAGGTAAGTAGGTGATGTGGGGATTGAATTTTTTCTCTACATGTATTTGAAAGAAGATTGAATCGTTATCATGACATCGCAAAAAAATAAAATAATTCGTGATAAAGTAAAAACAATATTTATATATTATGTTAATATTATGCGATAATTCAGGGAAATATGGGAAATACGAAATAAGGTAATCATAACGAAATTTAAAATATGGAGAAAGTTAGATAATATACTTAAACTGGAAAATGTGGTGATGATGATGATGATGATGATGATGATCATGATGATATGATCATTAACACAATGAAAATAAAATAGTGACAGATGATGAGTAAAAGACATGGATCTAACAAATAAAAGTGAGGTAATTAAAATTGAAATTAAAATCACCAGCAATTTAAACCCGTGTAAATGCAAGTTTTCACTTAAAAACTAAAAAAAAAACTAATCAATTTATCTTCTCCCTAAAATTATACAGCAGTTCCAGCATTTCAAGCGATGATCTAACAGACGAAACAGCGACTGTGGTAAGAATCCAACATGTTTTAAATCTTGCTCATCCATGTTGATAATGATGATGATGATGACAATGAGCTTCATTGATTTAGATTATCTGATTGTTAAAATGTCTGATAAAATGGCGGTTATTTTTAACCATAAAAGTCAATTATTGATTGTGTAAAAGACATCTTTATTCACTTAAACTTGCTTTATAGCCAATACAAAGTTTATCGAATTCTCGTAACTGTTCAATTTGTGAACATAATTATGATTATGATTATTCATATTTCAAGGATTGGAATACAACTGTTTATGAAATATCAATTGCTCCATGTCGCTCTACAGAGATCTAGAATCACATTCTTCGCGAACGTCCACTTCTCGGAAAACCTGCGAAACAAAAATGAAGATGACAAATCCCAACCCGCTGGGCCTTCAAAGAGAGGCAATGATGACGAAGTAAAAGCTGAAATCCAAATAAATGAAGTGGACTCCAAGATAAATCTAGAACGCTGCAACATCAACGACAGTGATATACAGGCTGGCGATGACCGCAGTGCAGAGGACTCTGCATGTGTTCCCGACAGTCAAGAGAAAACATCCAGTGAAGTATCGACCGGTGAACATGATAGCAAAGAAAATGGCGATAACACTGTTCTTATCAAAGGTAGTGACAACCAGGCGGACAACACTGACATAAATATCTATGCAGAAGGTTCGGAAGAAAAAGCTTCACCAGTAGATCAAGGGTCCGAGGACGCAACTGATGGACATACTTCTAGTAACTTCATTGCGGTGGACATTCTGCTTCAAGCCGAAACCACTAACACAATAGAAACAGAGAGCTGCCCGCCTTTTGGAAACCTTGTAACTGCAGATGACGTTGATACAAGTGGGCCACTTGACGAACCTGGTACACCGGGGCAACTGGACATTGACACTGATCACTGTAAAGACGCAACAGAACCTGCAGCATCGACATCCTGCGAACCAACCGGAACAACAAATGCTGCAGGGCAACCTGGACAGTCCAGGCCTCAGTCCCTCCAGGTCCAGCAGGACAGAGCCGTGAGCGATATCATCAGCAACGGGAAGCGGATGGTGGACGAAGTGAAGGTATGTATTTTTATATTTTAAAAATGCCTATCACAAGTAACGGCGCGTAGGCACAATTTCGGTATTTTCATATTTGTATTCTCTTGCTTGAGTTTCTTGTATAACTTTGTTTTCCAATTACATACACGAACTAATTATAAGAGGCACGAGCCCCTTAATAAATAATAATCTTCTAGGCTTTATTGCTTTTGAAAAAACATGTTTTTTCTAACATTTCTCTAGAATCAATTGATTTCCCTTGTTATCATTGGTTCCTATTTCAGGTCGTTACAGTTTTGGTCAAACAGAAATTTAGTATTTAAACTAAACTTGTAAGTTATCATTAAACACTCACAGTTATAATTCCGCGAGGTTTGAACGGTGGTAAAACATATAAACGGGGGCTGTTTTCATTTTAAAACCAGCCGTTAACACAAGAGGGCGCCCTACATACACCTCATGCAAGTTTCAATTTGTTTTAATTTTTTTTAATGTAACTATAATGTTTGGTTAAAATAACTATTTAATAGAGAAGTCATCAACACCCGTTTTAAAACAATTTTGGTATATTTTCAACAATGTTTTGGATTTTAAAATGTTCTTACATTGTTGAATAAAAGTTGGTCCGATCGGATATATTTATGGATATTTCAGTTGTTTCTGATCAAACAAAGTTGACTCTGTCTTTAAAATTGCGTGCTCTTACAAATAGATAGTTTTTCATTATCTCGTGAACAAATAATTTCTCGCATCGCCCTCTAAACCGAAACTGAACTATCCCTTTAAAATTGTTAATGTTATTTTTCATAAACTAATCAATCGATACAAAATTGATACCATGTTTTAATAACATTATACTCGTAATTCAGTTGTTTTCATCGACCTCTACTCATACAATTATAGTCGTGATTAATGACATAATTTTCAATTCAATTTCAGACGCTTATCTCTCAGCTGTTAGACGTCTGTGTCAACACAAGAGGCCACGTTGTCATACCCGTCGCTGCCCATGGTGACTTCAGAGAAGCATCGACGGCAAGCAGCAGTACGCAGACGGAAATCAATGACGAATTCAGTGACGACGCAAGCCATAATGGTGATGACGACGTAGATCATAGTCAACCACAGAACCACGAGTATGACGAGGGAGCGGCTGAACAGGATGATCCGTCGTTTGCATCGTCATCACCGTTTGACGACAGTACGCAGACGGAAACCAATGACGAATCCACTGACGACGCCAGACACCATAATGAAGACGTCATGGAATATAATCAGCCACAAAGTCGCGAGGGAGAGACTGAACAGGATGATCCGTCGTATGCATCACCAACGTTTGGCAACAGTACGCAGACGAAAATCAATGCCGAATCCGCTGACAACGCACGACATCATAGCGAGGCCGACATGGATCTTAGTCAGCCACAGAGCCATGAGGATGCGACTGGACAGGATGATCCGTCTTATACATCGTCACCAACGTTTGGCAACAGTTCGCAGACGGACATCAATACCGAATCCGCCGACAACGCAATAAATCATAGCGAGGACAACACAGATCTTAGTCAGCCAAAGAGCCATGAGGATGCAACTGGACAGGGTGATCCATCTTATACATCGTCATCAACGTTTGACGACAGTACGCAGACGGAAATCAATGACGAACCCACTGATGACACAAGACATCAAAGTGAGGCCAACATGGAACATAGTCAGCCAAAGAGCCATGAGGATGCAACTGGACAGGGTGATCCGTCTTATACATCGTCATCAACGTTTGACGACAGTACGCAGACGGAAATCAATGACGAACCCACTGATGACACAAGACATCAAAGTGAGGCCAACATGGAACATAGTCAGCCACAGAGACATGAGGATGCAACTGGACAGGGTGATCCGTCTTATACATCGTCATCAACGTTTGACGACAGTACGCAGACGGAAATCAATGACGAACCCACTGATGACACAAGACATCAAAGTGAGGCCAACATGGAACATAGTCAGCCACAGAGACATGAGGATGCAACTGGACAGGGTGATCCGTCTTATACATCGTCATCAACGTTTGACGACAGTACGCAGACGGAAATCAATGACGAACCCACTGATGACACAAGACATCAAAGTGAGGCCAACATGGAACATAGTCAGCCACAGAGACATGAGGATGCAACTGGACAGGGTGATCCGTCTTATACATCGTCATCAACGTTTGACGACAGTACGCAGACGGAAATCAATGACGAACCCACTGACGACACAAGACATCAAAGTGAGGCCGACATGGAACATAGTCAGCCACAAAGTCACGTGGGGGAGGCGGAACAGGATGAGCTGTCGTATGCATCATCAACCTCTAGTATCAGCACAGACACCGAAACCAGCCCTCAACCAGAAAGTCTAAGACATGACGATGAGAGCATCTGTCAGCAACAAATTCACGACCCTGATGAACGGCAAGGAACTTCCATTGAGTCATCACAAAAGTCTACCAACACTCAGACCGACACTATCGTTGAATCAGTTGGAAGCGTGGCGCATAATGACGGAGACTACAAAGATCTTGGTCTGCAACAGGTTGAACAGCCGGAGGAACAATTGACGTACACAAGTATGCAACCCGAAACCGGAAGTGGTGATGACGAGCATACAGATAAAAGTATTCAACAGGAAAAACTCGAGGCAGGAGTTGAACCGGATGAACTGCCCTTGGAATCGCCATCACCGTCCAACAGTACCAATGCCGGAACCAATGCTGAATCAGCCGATAGTATAAGATGTATGCATGAATATGACGACCATGTAGATGCATGTCTTGATAAGCAACAAATGCCCAGAGATGTTGAACTATCTCCTGACTCAGATCCTGCATTCACTTTGGATTCCGCCAATCAAGATGGAGATGATCATGAAGTTGAAATCGATATCGTCCAACCACAAAGTGATACTGAATTCGGTAGTATAGATTGTTCAGAACCCGATCTGGAAGATGAAACAGCTTCCATAGCTGATTATTCAGAAACTGAAAATACTGAAAATTACATCGGGTATCTGATGAATTCAACCGATGGCGTCGCCCAAAGAAACAAAACACCTGAAACATCATCCGACAATGAAGACATATCTGATTTCGAAGAGCTCCAGGCACTTTATGGGGAACCCTTATCCCCCGCGCATGAAGTATGGCCGGTTACTAAGATAATTGCTGCCCCACCCCTGCCTCCACCATGTCCTCAATATTTCCCGCATCGCATCCTCGTTGAGACACCTGAGCTTGATGAAGCGGGTGATCCAGCCATCGAAATACAAGATCTAGAACCTGAACAAACAACTGACCCCAATGACGCATCCGATGTGCCTATCGTGAAGATCATCGGGCTGGATGAATGGGTCGAGCTTGATTCTAATTACCCAGTCTCAAAAATAGTAGGACTCGATCCCATCAGCACAACGGATCACATATGTATAGCAGGTGGAGCAAGAGGCAACATAAATGAAGAAGGCGATTCATCACAGCTGTCCCAGACGCAAGAACTGGTCCTTTCGGATGTCGTACAATCACTTTCACATGGCTTTGATCAAGTAGAGGTCGGTTATCCAATCCATGCTGAGATCACCACCGGGAATGATCAGAACGAACAAGCTACTATTGGTGACCAATCGGAAATCAACGGTGGTGAATCCGAGGATCTACCAATAGCTTATCAAAGGAATGATGCTTACATCCAAGTTCCATATCAAGACCATCTCATGACGCATGCTTTGCCGATCAACCACAATCATTTTGGGATGGACGAAAACGTCACAATCATCCAGGAAATTGAAGCCGATGACATGCTGTTGACATCATCATCCAGTGATGCCATGTCAGGCCAGTCGTGGGACATGATCATCAGCGGGGAAGGCGAATGTATGTCAGAAAAAATGGAAGGTAGTGATGAAGGATTTGCCGTTATTTCCTCATCATGGCTCGTCGACGTTCCCGCTCCCCAACAAGAGTTTGCCGACGAAGATCTGTCGCCCGACTATGAGATCGATGACGTGATCGTCAATGTAGCGACGGTGTCGGCGATGGGAGATGTTTCCATGGCAACTGCAATGGCTAAACAAAGGTCCCCATTGCTTTCAGAACTAGGGATGAGCGGGATTAATATTGAAGAAGTAGGAACAACAAAGTCAAAACAAACATCCAAATTGCTGTCAGAACTTAAAATAGGCATGCCTGGTGCGAGCAACGCTAGAAGTGACAAAGAAACGGCGACTAGTCGCAGGTACTATGAAGATCAAAATGAAATTCTGGAGGAACTGTTCGACATTTGTGAGGAAAGTTTAATGAATATGCTATCTGATACCCAATCCGGACAAAACGGTTACAACAAAAATAAATCAAGCGCATCTCAAACTCTCACAAACTATTCGGGCACTTCGGAAGAAGACTTGAGTTTAGAGTGTGGTTCCGAAACGTCGTTTTCATCTGCACTTTCGGGAAGAGATTCCAGTGAAATCCTGGAAAAACTGATTGACATCATGGAGCAGCCCCAAGAAATCATGGAACAATCTGGCGAAGATGCAGGTTTTTTCTCCTTCGGGTCGAGTCACACTTCAAAAGATACAGCCGCTCCTGACGCCAATACCAAAGACATCGAACTTGAAAACTCTCCTGTAAGGGATATGCAACATTCAGACTACACAAACCATTCCCAGATATCTCATCCATTGATCTCTATGGAAGCAAATGCCTCTGACAGCGGGGATCATGATTTACCAGAAGATGGCACGACATCAGCTGCAGAGGCAAAGTCAAATCCACCAAAGGAGGAAAACACGGGAAACAAGACCGGAGAATCTGGGCAACATCTGGGTCCAAAAGATGACGCTGAATATGCAAATGGAAACGGAGAAACTGCTGATGAAATCATGAGCCTTCTGGCATTCATCATCATGTTGGCATTCATGTATGTCAATTATGGTCCAACCATGATAGAGATGGTTGCAAGGTGGCTGTGGTTATGCAAATTGCTGATTGAACTGTTGACATATAATTGAACTTGGTTAATTGAACTTTATAAGAAATATGTGCTACAGTAAATTTGCAGAATGAACACGTTCGATTTGTAGAACTTAAAGGATAGTGATAATACAATGTACTACAGTAATTTTGTAGCATGGAACATGTTGTCTAGTGACAATAGTTTTTGAATAGTGACAACACAGTGTAATAGTTTTTGTAATGAAGCAAAATGGAATATTGTCTTTAAAATTCACTTCTGCATAAGATACGAAGGTGGCTTGGGCTTTGCAGATTAATAGCTGAACCGTTTGCAACTAATTAAAACTTTATATCGATTGAATAAGAACCATGAAAACGCAAAGTGTTTCACATTTATATAAACACAATTTGTTGATTGTCAAACGCTTTGTGCAAGCCATTAACAAAATTTGTATGATAATTTCATACAAAATATAATAAGCCTGGTAACTATTCAAAGATGCATTGACGCAAGTACAGAAATAGAAGAACACGTTCTGAAATAAAGTTTTGAACCAAATAGTGATGACTACATTTACTATGACTAAGGACAAGTGTTAATTGAGACATTTTAATTTGCTCAAGAAAATTGAAAACTTACAATACCAACAATAAATACAATTATGCACCCAATAATAAAGGAAAGTTTTTACTCATTTCATTGATCTCAAGTATAATTATATTTATTTCAAATAGTTATCAGCACAATATATATTAATTTAACATAAGAACAATCAGTTGAACGAGGGATTATGCATTTTCATGTTATGTTCCTATCATACTGTAATCACATCGCTAGCAAAGGTTTTTTATCAGAAACGGATAGCCTAAAAATAATATTTCCTCAAACTTTTGATGTCACGTGACAGATGAGTATGTGAAGAATGCCTGAATCAAAATCTAATTTAGTGTAACCTCCTTCTAAAGAGTGTCCACCCTTTGCCAGCCAAAATTCAGAAGATGCTAGATTATTGTCATATATCCATTGCATCCCTGCGACATGTATGAAAGTACATGTTTGACCTTTACACACAACTTAATTAAAGACCGATACATTCTTGTCTATGACTGGTTCAACACTATTTGGATTGTTTTCTGTTACAGCAAATTCAGACAGTCTTGAAATAGTGAAACCTAGCTTTTCATACAACATGTGTCTGGGAAAAGGGGAATCGTTAAGATCTTAAATGGTATTTGACCTGCCAAAAAATCAATCAATTACTAGTGAAAACAAAACTATAATTTGTTTTTAAATTGTCCTATAGTTAGATTTAGTAAGAAAAAATAACTCTTGTTATATAAAGACATACCTTATTACATGTCTGTGCGAGAAAGAGAGAATGTGACCCGACATAACATAGAACATAGAACACATAGAATGTGCAATATGAGATAAGGAAAACAATAATTAGTGTACATCAACACCAGCAAATATACATGACATACATTTACTTTACATAACAATAACATAGTGATAATGTTAAGGCCTGGTCACATATCACCGGATAGCATAAACCGATGTCCGACAGAGTAAAATTTTCAATCCTTTTGTCTCTGTTCGTATGCATTTCTTGCCGGTTCCTTGTTAGGCGATGTACGTTGTTCTATCCGATGGAATGTTTTGTGTATAAAGCAAAGGAGACATCTTTCTATTCGTCAGGCATCTTTTTACACTATCCGGTGATATGTGACCAGGGGGGTGTTTCACAAAGATCCTAAGTTGAACTCAACTCTAAGTTGAACTTAAAAAGTATGGAGAGCCATTAGTTTCTTTTATAAAAATTCTTTTTCAAGTTCTTACAATGTTGATTCAAATCATTAATAGTTTCTATTATCAAGGAGATCTCGTGTTCTTGATGCAACATTTATGAATAGTCTAAAATTCTTGCTTTGGTGCTTTTGAATATATTGTATTCCAAGGCTACAAATGGGTTTCCATAATAGTTGAGTCCAACTTAGAGTTAAGTTCAACTTAGGATCTTTGTGAAACACCCCCCTGGCCTTAACCTGGAAGCGTGTCAACAAGCATGTGCAAATTAATATGAAACTGTTTTCTTTTTTTCAAATTGTATAATTGTATAATTGTATTGATAAAATAAAAGAAGGAATATATATATTCACAAAATGATTACAGAAAAGTAGACTTTACTCAAAATCCTGGCAGCATTTTAAAGAAAGTTTCTTAAAATATCCAGAGTATACGACACAGCATCAAGGCTCTGAGTAAGCAGCATTAGTAAGCGTTGCACGAAGAATAAAAGGATATATACTTTTATCTTAATTTTTTTAAATTTAACTACAAATGGAGCTATACAGAATCAAGATACCGTGGAACCTCACTATGAAGAGTTCTGATATAACAAACAAATTTATAACAAGGTAATTTTGTTGGCCCCAGGCTACTATGATATTTTTTAACCCTGATATAAAAAGATAACTGATATAACGAGGTAATTTTCATGGCCCCAAAGATGTCGTTAAAATGAGGTTCCACTATAACTACAAAATGAAGCTCCAGAATTGAGATGGCATAAACTGTCTACATCTATGTTGATGTCTAGAATGATATCCGTAGAGCACGGCGTACAGTATTGCTACAAGCAAGAGTCAAACTTATTGCTAGCCCTCTGGCCCAGGGCCAACAAAATGGGCCCTAAAATATTAATTGATTCTAATGTTTAATGTTTAATGTTACTTGACCCATTGGGCACCAATACCTTGTGTGCTTGAAATGTTTGTTATTGTTCCAGTTTTGGCAGGTAGGGCTAAGAGAACTTACTGGGTCTTAATCTCATTCACCTGAAAGGCTAACTAAGGGGGGAATTAACCTTAATTATTGCATCAAGATTGAATGTTCTGTACATGTGCTACACACTACTACATTTTTCATGTGGCTTTAATAGGTCGATTTACAATGTACATAACCAACCTTTTCATGTGAAATAACAGATATACTATCCATTGTCATGTAACAAATCACAAATGTGTAGATATACATGTACACTGTACAATTGTTCACATACACTTTTCTTATGGTAACACACACTCCCCCCATTTTCACAAGGTGACACAATTATTACACTAACACCACAAAAATCTAACACCACGTATGCTGTGTTCAGTAGTATAATTATGGTGTCATTACACCGAGCATGTGGACGTGTCAGTGACAAAGAGAGATACATCGACATTGCTTTACAACTTGTTAAATTCTTCCTTGGGAACCAGCCCTGATGTATTATAGAGTATAATATATACCCATACAAACAAAAACATTAAACTTTTGCCATTATATATACATGTACACATGTTAAAGGGATCTAGTAACATTGTCAAAATCCTCAAAATTTACTTGGGACTCCAGCAGTTCTCTCATACCTTGTTGTATTGGTATCAACAATTATAGAAGCGTGGGAAAGGTGTTGGTTTTTCTAATTTCCCTTTTGTTAAAAAGATATTTACGATTGAAATGTTCAGAGTTTAAGCTATCCACTGGATAGTCATAACAGTGTTAAAAATCAGTGCAATGAGTTAGTGAATATCACTTTGCATTTTGGCTCATTACTTGGCCATATAACATCCATTTAACATAAAATGTTCACACATTACTCAGCGGACATATCAGATCACACATTGTACCAATCATTCATGACTTTTTGCACATGTCAACAAAGTTACTAGTCTAGATCCCTTATTAATGGTTGATGCAGGGACGAATGTTTACTTATAATTACAGGCACATTTCGATATATACATGTATACACTACAATTGCAGCTATTTTACAGCTATAAAAAAAGTGCTGCATGACTGTATGTACATATTAAAAAGGTGTACATCCTGATGTTATAATGCAACTATGTTTATTCACAATACCTTCATTTAGTACTCAACATTCAGTCACACCTGTTTATAATGACCACATAGGGGAAACAAGAAAAGTGGTCACTGTAGACAGGTGACCTCTATAGGCAGGTTCCATAACATGGTACAGTCATACCTGTGTAAAGGGACCACATAGGGGAAACAAGAAAAGTGGTCACTGTAGACAGGTGACCTCTATAGGCAGGTTCCATAACATGGTACAGTAAAACCTGTGTATAGTGACCACCCAAGGGAAACAAGAAAAGCGGTCACTGTAGACAGGTGACCTCTATAGGCAGGTTCCATAACATGGTACAGTCATACCTGTGTTAAGTGACCATCCAAAGGAAACAAGAAAAGTGATGACTGTAGACAAGTTCCATAACACTGCATTTCTCTGCAGGGGATCTCATGTGGTGGCCACTGCACTATAGGCAGGTTGGCTGCTATAGACAGGTAGTACACTCCTTCTCTTTCTACGCTCCTCTTCCCCGACAAAAGTATTATTAGTACTCGTGAAAACATTCCTTACCTTATATTGCATTATCCAACTTTCTTTTTTTTATTAAAGTTACTTTTTATTTCAGCTAGCGTTAAATTAAAATCCTCTCCACAACCCCTTTAAATCAAATTTAATCGGTACCAAATATTCCAAATGACAAAGGAAAAACAACTGCAACATTGAATGGAATGAGCAGAAAAGAAAACGTGTAAATGGTATTCAGTATTCTCTAAATAAAGAAAGTTGTTTCAGACACCAATGTACAATGGCTTGTCAAACAAAATCATATCTCTGTTGGCGACTTATATAAACAAAATTGTGAACAAAAAACATAACATTCAGAACAACTTCATATGAGTTTTTGTTTCCAGGAAAGCAGTTTCAGTATAGGACTCAATACTATCTTCAATAGTTGTAGGCCGTGAAAATTATGCAACTTCTTAAATTTCATTATTAATACAGCCACATACTTTTTTTTTTAATTAAAAAAACAATATACGAATAATGTACACACTTCCTTATCAACGTTTCAACTGGAAATTGGAAAACAATACGTATCTGATGAAGATTTTCAAACACAATTACCAAATGGACGGTGATAACAAATGGAAAACAAGTGTAACAAAAAATAACAAAACAAACGCTGTAATGAAGACTTTTACATGGTCCAAACAAACAAGGCATATGAACATCAATAAAGCATCAATAAATTTGAAGCATCACGAAGACTTCTCACAGTTGTTGAAGAAGAACATGTAGTTTAAAAAACTGAAAAACAAGGCATTGTGATTCGTTCAATAACAAGCGACTGTTTTAGCAAGACTTTTCTATACACCATAAATATCTGCATTGAAAATGAGCCACATACAGTCACCCCTGTGTATAGATTTATAGTGACCAAATAAGCGAAACAAGATAAGTGGTCAGTGTAGACATGTTCATAACATTAGTTTTAGCTGTAGGAGATCAATGTTGGTGGCCATTATAGGCAGGTTGGCTGCTAAAGACAGGCCTGCCAGTACATACAATGCTGCAGCTATTGTAATAGTTTTTTGCCATAAGGTACTATGATCATTATCGGTGCTATCATCATTATAGGAGTATTAAAGGTGGTTCAGTTTCATAAATCATCTGGTAAATGCCCTGCAAACGGTGAGTAATTCTTACTGGGATTACTGGCTTAGTGTCATGCAGTGCGCACAAACTAGCCTAGTTAAAAATGGCGATTCATGGTGCAGCATTCCCGCGCTTGACAGTCGTCCCACATGCAGCCCCACTTGCAGTTGTCGCATCGGATACAGGGCACCACCACTTGACCACTGTGCTACACGGCTGTAACTTTGTACTGTAATAGCTCAATATGACGCTGTGTACAAAAGTAAAGCAGAATAAGGACAGTGACTGCAGGTAAAAAATTGTGAACATGTCTAATAATATATCATCCTCAAGCTGTACCAACTTCTGTCTCAGGTTATTAACTATCTGGGATGTCATCAAAGTCATCCCACATGCATCCCCACTTGCTCTTGCAGCATATGATGCAGGGAGCCACCACGAGGAGGAATGGAGATGCCAGGAGAAGCAGAAATCCAAAGCCAGCAAATACACACACGATCTGTAAGAAACAGAATGGAAAGAACAATCAGCAATTTGTTTGATAATATATATAGCATTTATAGAGCGCCATGTATCTAGGTGCCTTATTCAGAGGCGCATTATTACCCTTGGTCATCAGGTACAGTTCAAACCTGCACAATTATCTTGTGCACCATCTCAACTCCCAGGGGAGCATACTAGCCCAAGCTGCCCTATGATGTAGAGCGCTACAGGCTCATTTAACACCCAACGAAATACCCATTCATACTCCCGAGTAGAGAGCAGCAATGTGGATTAAAAGCCTTGCTGAAAGACATAAAATGCTGGGTCATCGATTGGGTTCGAACTCGGGTCCCGAGATCGGAAGTCAAGCGCTTATCTGATCGTGCCAAAACACCTAATTAGGGTAACCTAATAATAAACAACATACAACCTTTTTTTCATCGAAGACAAGATGATAAATTGAATATTTGAATTCTCTATATAAAAGGACAATAGTCTAAAAGTCAAACTTTGTGTCCTTTTGACGAGGGCCTCAGGTGTTCAGATTCATAAATCAGATGTGCAGTGCCACCTTGTGAACACCTTGCGCACAGTGTGGGACATTATGCTCAGTGTAATACAGTGAGCACAAACTAGCATCTAGTTCAAAATGGTGATGTGCAGTGTAGCATTCCCATGCAATGGCGTAACATGGTCGGGTTGATTGGGGGGGGGGGGGGGTGCACATGATTGGTGGCACACCCTATGTATCTCATTTTTTAAACACAGATTTTCCCCTTAAGTTTGTATTTTATTGATCGCATAAAAGGGGGGCACTTGCCTCCATAGCTACGCCACTGCCCACACCAGTAAAGAAATACACAGGGGCTAAGGGCAAATTCGATCCAAAAATGCACAAAAGAGCCCCCAAAATTCATAGAAGAGCCCCTCAAAATGTGGATAGAGCTCTATGCAAATCACATTTAGGAGTGTCATTTCCATGCAGGCAAGCATGAAAAGTAGCCCACGAAAAATAAATTTACGTTTTTTCCCTTCGCCCACATACATGTATGATGATCTTTAATATCAAAAAGTTTTTGAATGGGTTTGCAATAAATTATAGTCATAAGTGACTTACCTGGGCTCGGTGGAAGATAACTGTTGCTCTGGAGTGGCCCAGTTTATTCTTGCATGGCCCCTTGTCATAGTGCCTCAGAAGGAAATCATTCTAGGAATAAGACAAATAAAATTATAATAATAATAATAATAATAATACAAAAAATAATAATATATTGCATTTATACAGCACTTGATACAGAGTGCTTGGATAAGAAGTCCTGGGGGTGTTTCTCAAAGATCCTAAGTTGAATTTAGGCATATTGTCAGTAAAAAACGCCACAGCTTGCATGGGCTTACCTGATAATCCCACTTTGTGTTGAAATCTTGATTAACAGGCACTAGAAAGCTGAATACTTGAAGTCTTTTCAAAAGAAAAGACGTGGTCTTTGAAATGAGCACGATATCCGGGTGATTATGTGTACAGTGGCGCAGTGGAAGGCAATATCGATCCGTCTTTTTATAGCGCATACTACTCGCCAAGCCTGGGACAATGACGACCCTACCTAGATAATCGTCTTTTGTGCTTGTAAAACTGAGAAAGTCAAAGGACAAGCCGGACCGCTGCGTCTTTAGGGATTAAGATTGCTGAATACAGAGGAAAAGTCATTATCATCTTTTCATTGGAAGAGACTGGGGAACCCGCCGCAGGATTTATTTTGCGTTCTCCCGGTTTAACGCAAAGTGAAAATAATCACCCGGATCTTGTGCTCTATAGAGACTCGGTCTTGTGTTTTAAAAAGACTGAAGCATTCAGTTTCAGCTTTCTGCTGCCCGTAAATGATGCTTTCAACTCAAAGCGCGATTACTGTCTAAGCCCGTGAAAGCTGCGGCGCTTTTGATGTACAAAACGCCTTAACTCTAAGTTGGACTTACAAATTATGGAAAGCCATTAGTTTCTTGGAAACAATTTTGTCAAATCTCTTTTAAAAGGCATAAAATGTTGATTCAAAACATTGATATTTTCTATTATCAAGGGGATTTCATGTTCTTCATGTAAAATTTCTAAAAAGTCTAAAATTCTTTCTTTTTTCTTTTTGAATATATTGTATTCCAAGGCTACAAATGGCTTTCCATAATAGTTGGGTCAAACTTAGAGTTAAGTTCAACTTAGAATCGTTGTGAAACACCCCCCTGGAATTCTACACAGCTTACTCTATAAAACATCACCCATATATGTACATGTATACTATGCAGTATTGCCAAGTGTTACATTTTCAAACTGTTATCTAGATTTATGAAGCGGTACCAGCGGAACGCGTGCTGACAGCTCTTGCAAATGTGCACACAAAACATTTTGCTCTGTGGGTATGGAGCAGCGGACAACGCTTGATCGTTACTTCATCTAAAGTTTCTAAACCATCCACCAAAGTTATAAGAAGTGAGGATTAGGGATCAAAGCATCGTTAAGGTTTTCTTCTCACATCTAGATTTGCGAGGCAGTACCAGCAGAAGACGTACTGACACACCATCTGCCTGCACCCCACATTCCCCTCTATGGGTATTTGACAGAATGGACAACGCTTGATCATAACTTCACCTAAACCATCCACCAAAGTTATAAGAAGTGAGGATTAGTGATCAAAGCATCGTTAAGGTTTTCTTCTCACATCTAGATTTGCGAGGCAGTACCAGCAGAAGACGTACTGACACATCATCTGCCCGCACCCCACATTCCCCTCTATGGGTATTTGACAGAAGGGACAACGCTTGATCATAACTTTATTTAAACCATCCACCAAAGTTATATGGAGTGTGTATTTAGTGATCAAAGCATGTGAAAGGTAAAAGTTTCTCTACTCACATCTAGATTTGCAAGGCAGTACCAGCAGAAGACGTGTTGGCAGTTCTTGCACATCATCTGCGCGCACCCGGCGTCCCGCTCAATCGGTATGTGGCAGAACGGACAACGCTTGATCCTCGCTTCGTCCGAATCCTCCTTCTGGATACTAGACGTAATACCAGAGGGAAAATAACACCAATTACCATCTTATCAGTAGAATTTACAAATTACAAGTATGTAAGTTTGTATGTTTACAATCTCTGATTTCACTGCTTTTATGAATTCTTTGAATATCATGTTTTGCTTTAGGATATATCTCCTTAACCCTATTCACGCTGGGGGGGCCATTTTGGCCCCCCCCCTGTGGTGTTTTTTGACGTGCATCTAGACCGTTTGGAATTTCACGTTCAAACTTCATGACTATTTTCTCTCAAGTCTCCCGCATGTTTTGATATATAATTCACCCCGGTCGGACATGTAGAACCGATTTTAGAGGTCAATAATTGCTCGACCGTCACAAAAAAATGTAATTTTTGTACAGGTTTCTATGTAATTCCTATATCCGATGCCATGTAAACTCCAAATCTGTTATAATTGTTACTTTGATTTATAATTTGGATTATTTCTTTGTTATTAGTTGAATTCATACACTTCAGAGATAAATTCTTCTTAAAAAAACAAAACAAAAACAGCAAAAAAACAATAAAATACATAAGAATGTGGGTAAATCCGGGAATACTAATTTGCATATTTGTGATATCACCATAAAAAACATGGATATGATGAATAACATCATTTGAAAGTATTTTTACAGAAAACCTGAAGAAATCCTGTAATTTCTCTTGATTTTAGATGAAAATCCCAATTTTCCCCCAAATTCGTCAAAAATGTGCATATTCAAAATTTTAATTAATTATTAAAAAAAAAAATAATCGTCCAATTGTTTTTTTCTTTCAAATTCTTATTCTACTTGACTTGTTGTACGTAAGTGCCAATTTTCAAGTCGATCGGTCCATTCGTTGCCGAGATTGGAGGGGGGGGGCCAAAACGGCCCCCCCCCCCCCCCCCCCCCAGTGGACTCTTGGTGACCAAAATAACCCAGTGGGATTAGGGTTTAAGGGATCTAGTAACATTGTCAAACTCCTCAAAACTTACTTGGAACTCAAGCAGTTCTCACATACCTCATTGTTTTCGTATTTTCCAATAACTAGACTGTTACTAGAATGAAGCAAACTTCTTTTTCTGAAGCAGTAGCCAGTAGGTTCTTTTTTGCTTGGATAGAACTCATGAAAAGAAGTGAAAATTTGTATTTACCCAAGCATGTCAAGGAGAGGGAACGTTCCTTTCGATCTGCCTGAACTAGTGTCTGTGCCACGAGGACTTACAGATGGAACAGAATCAATCATATCCACATCCCAATTTAGAATATGTAAGAGATTGTGCTTACCCGAGCATGTCAAGTAGAGTAGACGTTCCTTTTGATCTTCCTGAACTAGCGGTGGCTCCTCTGGAGAACTTACTGCAAGACTTGTGTCCGTGCCACGAGGACTTACAGATGGAGCAGAATTTCAGCCCACACTGCACAGAAACAAGCACAAAAAGAAAACAATGACAACAAATATAATAAGCTGAAAGGTACAAACTTGTACACAAGGAAAATAACTGATAGTCGATTCCCATACATGGAGGAATTCTTGCATAAACTACACTTGGAAAAACATGTTATAATAATCAATTA
Source organism: Echinarachnius parma (assembly GCA_037951105.1). Classification (NCBI taxonomy): domain Eukaryota; kingdom Metazoa; phylum Echinodermata; class Echinoidea; order Clypeasteroida; family Echinarachniidae; genus Echinarachnius; species Echinarachnius parma. The sequence continues at coordinate 10,448 of JBAMJV010004633.1, read as the reverse complement.
TAATAAATAATAAACCGTCTGAATAGACCAACTAGGGAAACAAGCAAATGCATGGAATTAATATAAGTTATTATGCCAATTGATAAAGCCACTGGTTCCTTGAAGTAGTCACTCAGCTGTCTTGAGGAAATTGATCCTTTTCTTTGCATAGTAAAATAATTATTTCAGGAAAAAATGCCAATCAATTATCAAGGTTACTTACCTTGGGATAAATAAATCTCTGTCCTTCTGGTAATTTAGACATCGACTGCTTCTTCCCCTTCCCCTCTGGCCTCAATCCTTAGGTGGCATTAAAGGCATTGGTCAGTGTTGGAAAGACCTCAGAATAATTTAGTAATTGGAATTTTCTACCTATTTTCAAAGATACTCACTTTAGGACAAACAAATCTCTGTCCTTTCGGTATTTTGAACGTTGATTGTTTCTTCCCCTTCTTCTCCTTCCCCTGGGGGTGGGGATCCTCTGGCTTCGATCCCTTTGGTTGCAGGTGGGTTTGATCCGTGTTGGAATCTCGTGATTGGTGGTGGGTATCTTGAAGGTGGGGTTGATCAGTCTTGGATCCATGGTTGTCGGGATCTGGAAGTCTGCATACAGTGTCACAACCAACTCTGGGACACCATGCTCGAGTTGGATCCAACTCAATCTCTGTTCAGACAAAGAAGAATAGAGAAAAGAAAATAGAATATTGTGATTGGTGGTGGGTATCTCTAGAGTGGGTTTGATCCGTCTTGGATCCATGGTTGTTGGGATCTGGACGTATACACGCAGTGTGACAATCGACTTTTGGACACCATGCCTGTGTTTGATCTAACTAAATCTCTGTTCAGAAAAAAGAAGAAAAGAAATGTGAAGGTGAGATTGGTCCGTGTTGGAAACTCGCGATTGGAAGTGGGTATCTTGAAGGTGGGGTTTATCCATCTTGGATCCATGGTTGCCATGATCTGGAAGTCTACACACAGTGTCACAACCAACTCTAGGACACCATTCCCGAGTTGGATCTAACTATTAAGTATTTAGGTGGGTTTTGACTGTGTTAGAATCTCAAGTGTCACAGTGTCCCGACCAACTCTCGAACACAATGATCGAGTTTGATTTGTTTTTTCATCATTGTAATATCATCATCTTATTATTATTATCATTATCGTTATTAGTTTTATAAATATATTGTAGTAATATCATAATTGTTATCATAAATGTTATCATAAATTTACAAAAATTGAGAAAAGAAAATGGGGTTTCTCAAAGATTCAGCTGGTAGAGCATTGGTCTGGAGGTCTGGGGTTCAAATCCCGGAGAAACACGTTTTCTTTGCTCAAATTCGTATTTATATTATAAACTTCTGGTCAGTTTGAAATATTATTATAAATACATTTGTCCTTACCTTTCATGAATTTCACCTTCTGGTACTTTCTGAACACATTCTCGTCTACAAGCTGCTGGACCTACGGATGTGAAATGAAAATGGAGAAAATAGCACAATAAAAACAGAGTAAATACACCTGCAAATTTGCATGCAGAGTATGGGCTCTCTCATTGGGAACGGGGTGCTGTCTGTTATCTTATGTACATATTTTCTTTACCCGTTCTCCTTTTTTTTGCAATTTGGGGGGGATATTTAAACATAATACAAAATATGGTACAACATGTAAACAGTGACAATCTATTAGAAAGGAAAACAAGAAAAGTGGCCACTGAAGGCAGGTGACCTCTAGAGACAGGTTCCATCAATTGTTTTTCTCTGCAGGGGAACACAAGTGTTGCCCAGACAGGTTTGACAGTACTTATATTTAAGTAGAATTCATAGACTCCTGCTTGGTACAGGTAGTGTATTTTAATACAAAAATGATAAAATAATGCCTAGACATGTAGTTCCAAACCGATGGCAGGCATATTGGATGTAAGATACTTATCTTGATGAATTTGTTGTAAAGTCATGCATTCATGAATACAAATTGCAGAAATAAGGCATAGAAATTATTACGAAGGATTATGATCCGAGAAAAACTGGGATTGTAACGAAAATGAAAATTCTGAATTAGTTATGAACCATAATCATGCCTGGAGGCAGAATAGAGGAATAACTTTGCTGCATGTAGGTACTGTGCATACATGCGCAAATACACTGCATTTCGAAATGTCTCTGAGTTCAATTTGAGAGTATACACAGAGATAATTGGATAATGCAACAAATGAAGAAAAAAAGAAACATTGCCCATGGATACAAACATTTCAGAATACAGATAATTATACCTTGATCTCAGTGTGGTATAATTTTACTTATTTTTAATACGGTACAGGGTTTGTATACAATTGATTTGCATGGATAATGTGCAAGTAAATACACATAATTTTAATAAATTGACCTTAATTTTATTGCGTATCTTTCCAGTTTATGAGCTTGACTAGTGAAAATGCCCTTACTAATTTAATAACATACAAATACACAAATAACACTCAAATAGTGTATTGCATAATGCAGGTGTTACATATATATAGTACATCCTGCCATTGACATTGGCTTTGATTTTGTATTGATATTTGTGACCAGCTATAGCAAAACCCGGCACTTGTCGGTAAAAATAAAAATGTTGATTTGTATACCGTAAACCGGGGTGACTTTGGCACCCGGGGTGACTTTGGCCACTTTTTGAGATGAATGTATTTTCATCAAGCATCACTTTTCAGAACAAATTTCTTATTGTTTCTAATGTAGTCCTATAGGATAATGTTTAGAATAAAAAATTAGTTCTGAAGAGTGAGACCTGATGAAAATACATCCTTCTAAAAAAGTGGCAAAAGTCACCCCGGGTGCCAAAGTCACCCCGGTTTACGGTTCCATTAGAAAGGCCTCATCACAAGCTTTCATTTGATGCTTTGTTCTAACTAATTAGTCAATAATTGACAAAGATATGATTGTTTCAATTTTACAATCATACTGTAGGTCTTTCAAAAACATTGTGTGAACTTAAAATGCCCATTTCTTCAAAACATGAATTACCGACAAGTGCCAGGTTTTGCTATAGCCGGTCACATTTAGCAGTGCAGACGTGGAGCTCTATAATGGTAGTGTGCAACAGATGTCATGAATATGCATTTGAAACATTAACAATATCCCTAGAGATATTTTAACTCTTTAAAGGGATCTAGAAACTTTGTTGACATGTGCAAAAAGTGATGAATGGTTGATACAATGTGTATTGTTGTGATGATGTGATCTGATAATCCACTGAGTAATGTGTGAAAATTTCACGTTAAATTGATGTTATATGGCCGAGTAATGAGCAAAAATGCATAGTGATATTCACTAACTCATTGCACCGACTTTGTACATGGTTATGAATATCCAGTAGATAGTTAAAAATCCAAACAGTTCAGTCGCAAATATCTTTTTAACGAAAGGGAAATAAAAAAAATTAAAAACCTGTCCCATGCTTCTATTGTCAATACAATTGTTGGTATGAGAGAACCACTAGAGTTCCAAGTCAGTTTTGAGGAATTTGAACATGTTACTAGATCCCTTTAAGCAGGGCTCCAAATCTGCACTGGCCCGTTGCCACTAGAAATATAAGCTTTGGAAAATTCCACTAATTGGAAAATAATATGTTGCCATTAGAAATGAGCTGTGGAAAATTCCACTAATGGCAAACAATGTACATGTAATTACTCATACGCACTACTAGTTGTTTTGTTTTTTTGTTGTTTTTTTTTAGATGAAAAATCTGGGATTATAAATTACAGCACTTACTATCAGTGACTGACATTTAAAAATCAATCATTTGCGTACCACTGAAAATAAATCAGAAACTTTACAAAAAATTAAGAATCGGAAGGGAAACTGAACTTATTTTCATGGTACAATAGAAAGAAATGTACACTTCTTTACATGCAAGTCATATTTATTTTTCTTCTTCTGCGAGGCACAAAATATAAGGGTGTATTCTGAAAATGATTTAAAGCTAAAATCTATTGTATCTACGTCACTAAAATATAATAGCCAGATCGGTATTCTGAAACTGTACTTAAGGAATAGCGATTTGCTAAAATGACGTACACGGTACAGTAGATACAATAAATTTTAACTTAAAATTGTTTTTCAGAAAACAAGTACTGGGATTAAATATTACAGTACAATTCAGTGACTGTGAGATTTAAAATTCAATCTTTTGTGTGAAACTGAGCAATGCAATATTCATACCTCTTGCTCCTCCATCTTGCCTCCATCCTTGCAAGCAGCATCTGGACATGTTACCGTGGTAACCGCCCCCTCCTCTGTCAGGACAATCACGTACTGTTGAAGACACTGTCATGAAATCACAGACAAAGAAATGTTTCAGAGTATAAATGTATGCATGCATTGTAAGAATAAAACACTGAATAATGTCAGGTCTAGATTTAAAAACAAAGTGCATAATTAATTAAAACAGTTAACAACAAAATTACCTAGTTGCAGGAAATTGCTCACAATTTACTACTAGTAATGAAATTAGCTTGCAGTCTTTACCTATTATTGACGAACACTTCAAAATTCTAAACTGCCCTTTTTTTCTTGCTTTTTTTTATGGGGGGGGGGGGGGAAGGGGAGAGGGTCACCCAAGTCTTCAAAAATATATATCTGAACAACAAGAAAAAACTTGTACAATAATAAATTGAACCCTAAATATGATCAGAAATACATACATTATACACACTTGACTAAAGCCAACGACTTAGCAATACTGAATTTACTTCTTTACGCTCACCTTTTTGCAGTAGACACAGGCACATCTGTGCATTTGGTGCATGTCGTGCAGCTTACACTCGCACAGGCACAGCTTGCAGGTGATCATGGGGTCGAGCGCCAGGTTGCCGCTGATCGTACGGCAAGACGTTGCTCGATTACAGCATCCATCATGCTGCATCGATACTGACGTCCCTGTGGCACCACCTAGTGTATGATCCCTGAGAGTCTCTCGACCGAGAATGCGCTTGTCCAACGACTGACTCCGTATAGTGTGCTTGTCCAACGACTGACTCCGCAGAGTGCGCTCGTCGCACGAATGAGTTCGCAGAGCGTTTTCATGGAGCACTCTGGTTGGCAGATCTGGTTCGTTAAAAGACTGCGTCCGTAGAACGTGTTCGTGGAGTGTCTGAGACTGTGGAGTTTGTTCCAGGACGCAACACGTCCGTAGAGACTGCTCCCCCAGTGACTGAGTCCTGAAGGCCTGCTGGTCCAGGGACCGCGTTCTGAGAGGGTGCTCTTCTAGCGACTGGGTCCGATGAGCGGACAAGCGCTGCGGTGGGATAGAGTCCGGACAGCATTCTGGCTGGAGGGGGTTGGACATGCAGAAGGCTTCCTTCCCCGATAGACCACCTAGCCCCTCTGGAGAAGACATGATTTCGGTGGGGGTTCTAGAAGCAACGGATACGGTTCAGGTGGTGCTAATACATGTGGAGGTTTTAGAAGCAATGGATACGGTTCAGGTGGTGCTAATACATGTGGAGGTTTTAGAAGCAACGGATACGGTTCAGGTGGTGCTAATACATGTGGGATTTCAGTTGCTACAGATCAGTCTACGGAATTGCAATTCGTTTGATGATCCATGTGGATTTCAGTTAGAGTTCAGGCTACAGTTGCAATACCTTTGATGATAATGTCCTCTTGGAGTTGAAGGAAATAATTGTATGAGCACATTGCTCAGTAAGGAATATTCTGATTAGTAAGCCAAACCATTATTTTCCGAACTGTTCAAGAATTAGTCCATTATTTCTGAGATCTTCAAGACAATTACTTCAAATGATGTGCATAATTCACAAAATTATGGAACCGAGGTTGAATTCCAACATGTAGGCTCCTGTTATGATATCCATCATTCCACGATACGTCATATAAGACTCTTCTTGTCCATGAAGAGAACAGTGGATCAACACAAAGTCCCTTGCCAAAGTATGCTGTATGTATGCCGGATCAAAGAGATCTCAACCTCCTCTTCAAGTGAAAGGTCAATCTTGGCATCGGGAAGACAGGATGTTGGGAAGGGCATTTCCTTTCTTGGTTTTCCTGTAAACAAGACAATGAAAAAAACAGTTATAAACAACTGGAAAAGAGTGCAAAGAAATGAAAACTATTACAATGATATGATATTCAACATCTATAGATGAAAACATTGGATTCAAACACACAAAAGTTGCATCAATTTGAATCATGAAAGGTACTATTCAAACAGCAGGAAACAGTACATGACAATATTTATAATCCCATGTCAATTGAGACTGTCAGATGATCTTAGTTTAAAGCTCCACAGACAAGAAAACTACCTCAAAATTGTGTGTTACTGTATCTAAGGTAGATTTTCATGAAGATTACTGATAAAAATATATTTTCCTCGTGGGAAAACCTGGTAAAATAAAAAATCAACTTGTACATGTGTGTAAATTCACTTCAGGAACCCCCGTAAAAAAAAATTGAGTCCGGGCGAAGAAAAATGACGTCATCATCTTTGTGACATCACATATGGACAATCGCAGTAGACGTACACGCTGAGTGCATCTTCTCACGTTGACAGAGAGATATTATTTCGATTTGTTTCAATATTTGCAAACATTTGTTTAAGTTTATATCATGGAGGATCCACACTCAGATGTGTTGCTGCATCCTGCTACAATGTATTTCTTAGGCATTTTCAGTTTAGCCTCAATTTCCAAGCAAATTTATACGAGTTTGTTTTACTAGCAAGTCAAAGTCTCTGCATGTAAACCATGCACGTTCGAACTTTGAACTCCGTGTTGTGGTCATGTGCCGTCATGACCCGATGGGCACGTACACACACGCGCGCTCCGCTATAAATAACCTTTTTTAGGAGTATGGAACGCCGATGCGAAAAAAAGCCAAAAAGTTGCATGAAATTTACCTTTTTTGCCCAACTTAAAGGGACTTAGTAACATTGTCCAAATCCTCAAAATAAAATTTTAATTCTAGTGGTTCCTTTATACCTTGTTGTATTCGTATTAACAATAAAATCATGGGACAGCTTTCGGTTTTTCAAATTTCCCTTTCATTACAAAGATATGTATGATTGAAGTATTCAGATAAGAAAATCTCCGGGCGAGATTTTCATCCCTGTACAAAGTGAATGCAGTGAGTTGGTGAATATCACCCAATATCACTTTGCATTTTCGCTCATTACTTGGCCATACATTGTCCATTTGACTTGAAATTTTCACACAATACCCTGTGGACATATGAGATAACAACAATATACATTGCATCAACCATTCATCAGTTTTTGCACATCTCAACAAAGTTACTAGATCCCTTTAAGGATTTCTTTGAAAAAAAGAGTGTGGTATATCAATATAGGATATTCAAAGCTATAAACCTGACTCAAAGCCGGGATTTCACTATACCTTTATTAATTTTGTTTAGCTGGTAAACTTCCTGATTAATACACAAAGCCTCAACTTTTTCCTGTACTGGCCCATTTGGGCAAGTCAAACATTAATTTCCAAATGTAACTTGCCCCAACAGAAAATGTACAGTTTGCCCCTGCAGTACTTCGTAATGAGATTCAGAATAAGAAATTCAAATTTTCTCTCATAGTTGGACAATCATTTAGGCGCCTAATTGGGCAACCAAATAGACTATTATTTATGAAATGGTTCTAGCCCGATATCAATTTTTTTAAACCCCTGGCAATCTGGCAAGTGCTAAAGCTAAAATTAAAAGCAATGCTAGAAATTTAACTTTTGTTTGCATGGTGGCCCAGTCAGGCAAGTAAACAAAGATTTTACTAAATCAAGTGGCCCAAAACCTGAATCTGCAGCCCCAAACAAAGACAAACTTAGATAATATACATGTAGCACTGGATTTATCACATGATACAAAAATGTGTGGAAATTCAGTGGATCAATTGCAGCAATCTCTGCTAGTGGAGATAAACCAAAATTCATTGCACACTGGTTAGCTTCCCATTGTTGTTCAATAAAACAAAACATCTGTCATTTAAATTATGCATTCATTTCTTGGCAAAAAAACAAATCAAAGTCACGTCACAGGTCTGCATTCATTTTCCCCCGAGGCTAAAAAAGAATAAAAATATTAACTGTAGAGCTCGACTTGCAATTATGCAAAGCTCTTGGGTCAATGAGGTACTTAAAAAAATAAAATGAAAATGCAAACAAATCGGATTTGGTATTTTGTTCCATCTTCAATGTCGACTTACAAGTTTATGAAAGCAAATTATTGCAAAAACTTAGTTTTATACAAACTTGAATTTAGTTTGGTTTTTAAGTTTAGGGATATCAATTAAATTATCAACATCAAGAAAACATGAATAGAAATTGTTGAGTATCAATTGACTGATTTTGAAAAGGTTTATTGCTATTATGCAGGGGTTCGATTTTGTCTAGAATAGAACCCATTCAGGGCTTTGTGTATTGCTAACTGCTGATAGCCACATGACGGTATGATCAAGAAGATAAATCTTGCCTTTTTCAACCGTTCGGGTGATCAGCGAGCGATCACATGTCCATCATAAGCAGATCTATTATTCAAGGCTCATGAAATCCACACAAACACAAACAATCGCGCAAGCAGTACACTGAGGATTGTTGCACTATTATCCGTGATACTGCCCTAGATTTTGCACACAATTCTTCTTATATTTCAGTGGACCAAAACCTGAATCTGGTAGCCCAATCAAACAAATTAGACAAACTTTTCTTTTTTTTTTAAGTGTTTTGTTATTAGTTAGGGAATAGGGGGCAATTATTGAAATCCAATTTTGGTAGTGAAAGATTGTGAGCCTGAATTTGGGTGGCCCCAGGCCAGCAGGCCAGTGTTTGAGCCCTGAAATGTAAATAATGCGCGCAGGATTTTGCAACATTAGAAAAAGATACACTGAGTATTACTATATTACAACTTTCTGAAAAAGTCCATGCAACTTGTGTTTTTGTTTGTTCGCAAAATTCCATACAGAATCTTGGATTTTAAGTCAGGACTATTAGACCACCGGCCGAACCGTGAAAATCGCCTCATTTCTTGACTTTCGTGCCTCACCTCTGATATCTACTTGAATTTGGGCATGGGGGTAGTGAAAAAATCACTGAACACAAATTTAAATGTCATCAACTTGCTCAAAAGATGGACATATTTTCAAAAAGTGGAAAAAAAATCAATGTTTTTTTTTACAACACTCTCTGAAAAATAATCCAATCCCAATGTATCTCTCATTATAACGTAACGCTGTCCCATAAGCTATCTAGAGCCAATCAGATTCCTTGTTTTATCGTTGTGCTAAAAGTGTATTTTGATGCGATGTGATGACACAAACTTTATCTGGATTTTGTACATGGAATCTCAACTCACAGTAAATTCATTTGTTTTTAAAGAGATAAGGAATGAGTACCACTTTGAAAAATAACCCAAAACACACAAGTTGATAAATAATTTTACGAAAAGAGGCCGATACGCCACTAGCACTTCGGCTAACGAACATCATCAGGCTATTGTCGCCTGAGCTCCGGGGCACTGGCGACTACCAAAGGTGGCAGGGAGGCATAATGCAATCGCCATCAGCATGAATCTGGGAGGTAGTCCTTTCTTCCGTTTTACCCCAAATGTAGAAAATAAAACAGAAAAAAGGCTTTCCTCCCATATTCATGCTGATGACGTTTGTGTTGTGCCTACCTGGTGCCTCTTTTTGTATTCGACCAGTGTGTCCCAGAGGCCCGGCGGGAGGAGCATGTTGATGTTACGTACATCATATTATTTAGCGCAACGATAAAACAAGCAATCTGATTGGCTCTTGCTTTCGGGATCGTGTTACGTTCCAATGAAAGATGCACTGGGTTGGGATACATTTCCACAGAGTGTTGTAATTTTTGTCAAGTTTTTTCCACTTTTTGAAAAAATGTGCAACTTTTGAGCTTGACGAGTTTCGGAATGATATTGGTCATGCGTCGTGAGGTCGCCTCCTTTTGCGTTACATGCCATTTTGGGCTTCTGCGGGACAATGTTACAGTTGAGAGCCAATATTTTCTGAGGAAGACCCCCTACCCTATCGAAACTATACATTTTCTGAAAGGAAATTACCCAAGGAACCCAAATATGCACTCAGAAATAACACTGGGTGTACAGTTAATTGTTCATATTGACCAAAACATGAAATTTTGTTTACAGTTTTAGAGGTCAATAATTTCCTGATCACCAATTCCATGGAAGTGTCATCATAAAACTCAAAAAATGAAGTACAAAGAACCACTTTGTGATTAATATATTTAGGAAGAGAAAGGTTGAAATGGTTTAAATCTCTTTTTTTTTTCAGGGGGGCCTTTTAAAAAAAAAGTTACAGCCCTGTGAACGTAGGGGAAGTTTTGGGTCAAAATAGAGGCCTCTGGTCTCATATTAGTGTAAAACAAAAACAAATATTTAAACCATCAGCTGTCCCTTATTCTTCCATTATTAAATAGTTAT